>MCGO01000062.1:0-257441 GCA_002104985.1 Rhizoclosmatium globosum | reverse complement strand
TAAGTGTTTTCTGAGGACCACCAAAAGTGCTCCAATCAGATGAAACTTAGCCATCATGTTTAATAGTCTGTCTTCTGGCCCAATCTAGTATCCAAGACTGAGTTCTGTGTGTTTGCAGTATTTGTAGACACTCGTCAAATGATAAGTGTTTTCTGAGGACCACCAAAAGTGCTCCCAAATCAGATGAAAACTTAGCCATCATGTTTAATAGTCTGTCTTCTGGCCCAATCTAGCATCCAAGACTGAGTTCTGTGTGTTTGCAGTAGTTTTGTAGACACTCGTCAAATGATAAGTGTTTTCTGAGGACCACCAAAAGTGCTCCAAATCAGATGAAACTTAGCCATCATGTTTAATAGTCTGTCTTCTGGCCCAATCTAGTATCCAAGACTGAGTTCTGTGTGTTTGCAGTAGTTTTGTAGACACTCGTCAAATGATAAGTGTTTTCTGAGGACCACCAAAAGTGCTCCAAATCAGATGAAACTTAGCCATCATGTTTAATAGTCTGTCTTCTGGCCCAATCTAGTATCCAAGACTGAGTTCTGTGTGTTTGCAGTAGTTTTGTAGACACTCGTCAAATGATAAGTGTTTTCTGAGGACCACCAAAAGTGCTCCAAATCAGATGAAACTTAGCCATCATGTTTAATAGTCTGTCTTCTGGCCCAATCTAGTATCCAAGACTGAGTTCTGTGTGTTTGCAGTAGTTTTGTAGACACTCGTCAAATGATAAGTGTTTTCTGAGGACCACCAAAAGTGCTCCAAATCAGATGAAACTTAGCCATCATGTTTAATAGTCTGTCTTCTGGCCCAATCTAGTATCCAAGACTGAGTTCTGTGTGTTTGCAGTAGTTTTGTAGACACTCGTCAAATGATAAGTGTTTTCTGAGGACCACCAAAAGTGCTCCAAATCAGATGAAACTTAGCCATCATGTTTAATAGTCTGTCTTCTGGCCCAATCTAGTATCCAAGACTGAGTTCTGTGTGTTTGCAGTAGTTTTGTAGACACTCGTCAAATGATAAGTGTTTTCTGAGGACCACCAAAAGTGCTCCAAATCAGATGAAACTTAGCCATCATGTTTAATAGTCTGTCTTCTGGCCCAATCTAGTATCCAAGACTGAGTTCTGTGTGTTTGCAGTAGTTTTGTAGACACTCGTCAAATGATAAGTGTTTTCTGAGGACCACCAAAAGTGCTCCAAATCAGATGAAACTTAGCCATCATGTTTAATAGTCTGTCTTCTGGCCCAATCTAGTATCCAAGACTGAGTTCTGTGTGTTTGCAGTAGTTTTGTAGACACTCGTCAAATGATAAGTGTTTTCTGAGGACCACCAAAAGTGCTCCAAATCAGATGAAACTTAGCCATCATGTTTAATAGTCTGTCTTCTGGCCCAATCTAGTATCCAAGACTGAGTTCTGTGTGTTTGCAGTAGTTTTGTAGACACTCGTCAAATGATAAGTGTTTTCTGAGGACCACCAAAAGTGCTCCAAATCAGATGAAACTTAGCCATCATGTTTAATAGTCTGTCTTCTGGCCCAATCTAGCATCCAAGACTGAGTTCTGTGTGTTTGCAGTAGTTTTGTAGACACTCGTCAAATGATAAGTGTTTTCTGAGGACCACCAAAAGTGCTCCAAATCAGATGAAACTTAGCCATCATGTTTAATAGTCTGTCTTCTGGCCCAATCTAGTATCCAAGACTGAGTTCTGTGTGTTTGCAGTAGTTTTGTAGACACTCGTCAAATGATAAGTGTTTTCTGAGGACCACCAAAAGTGCTCCAAATCAGATGAAACTTAGCCATCATGTTTAATAGTCTGTCTTCTGGCCCAATCTAGTATCCAAGACTGAGTTCTGTGTGTTTGCAGTAGTTTTGTAGACACTCGTCAAATGATAAGTGTTTTCTGAGGACCACCAAAAGTGCTCCAAATCAGATGAAACTTAGCCATCATGTTTAATAGTCTGTCTTCTGGCCCAATCTAGTATCCAAGACTGAGTTCTGTGTGTTTGCAGTAGTTTTGTAGACACTCGTCAAATGATAAGTGTTTTCTGAGGACCACCAAAAGTGCTCCAAATCAGATGAAACTTAGCCATCATGTTTAATAGTCTGTCTTCTGGCCCAATCTAGTATCCAAGACTGAGTTCTGTGTGTTTGCAGTAGTTTTGTAGACACTCGTCAAATGATAAGTGTTTTCTGAGGACCACCAAAAGTGCTCCAAATCAGATGAAACTTAGCCATCATGTTTAATAGTCTGTCTTCTGGCCCAATCTAGTATCCAAGACTGAGTTCTGTGTGTTTGCAGTAGTTTTGTAGACACTCGTCAAATGATAAGTGTTTTCTGAGGACCACCAAAAGTGCTCCAAATCAGATGAAACTTAGCCATCATGTTTAATAGTCTGTCTTCTGGCCCAATCTAGTATCCAAGACTGAGTTCTGTGTGTTTGCAGTAGTTTTGTAGACACTCGTCAAATGATAAGTGTTTTCTGAGGACCACCAAAAGTGCTCCAAATCAGATGAAACTTAGCCATCATGTTTAATAGTCTGTCTTCTGGCCCAATCTAGTATCCAAGACTGAGTTCTGTGTGTTTGCAGTAGTTTTGTAGACACTCGTCAAATGATAAGTGTTTTCTGAGGACCACCAAAAGTGCTCCAAATCAGATGAAACTTAGCCATCATGTTTAATAGTCTGTCTTCTGGCCCAATCTAGTATCCAAGACTGAGTTCTGTGTGTTTGCAGTAGTTTTGTAGACACTCGTCAAATGATAAGTGTTTTCTGAGGACCACCAAAAGTGCTCCAAATCAGATGAAACTTAGCCATCATGTTTAATAGTCTGTCTTCTGGCCCAATCTAGTATCCAAGACTGAGTTCTGTGTGTTTGCAGTAGTTTTGTAGACACTCGTCAAATGATAAGTGTTTTCTGAGGACCACCAAAAGTGCTCCAAATCAGATGAAACTTAGCCATCATGTTTAATAGTCTGTCTTCTGGCCCAATCTAGTATCCAAGACTGAGTTCTGTGTGTTTGCAGTAGTTTTGTAGACACTCGTCAAATGATAAGTGTTTTCTGAGGACCACCAAAAGTGCTCCAAATCAGATGAAACTTAGCCATCATGTTTAATAGTCTGTCTTCTGGCCCAATCTAGTATCCAAGACTGAGTTCTGTGTGTTTGCAGTAGTTTTGTAGACACTCGTCAAATGATAAGTGTTTTCTGAGGACCACCAAAAGTGCTCCAAATCAGATGAAACTTAGCCATCATGTTTAATAGTCTGTCTTCTGGCCCAATCTAGTATCCAAGACTGAGTTCTGTGTGTTTGCAGTAGTTTTGTAGACACTCGTCAAATGATAAGTGTTTTCTGAGGACCACCAAAAGTGCTCCAAATCAGATGAAACTTAGCCATCATGTTTAATAGTCTGTCTTCTGGCCCAATCTAGTATCCAAGACTGAGTTCTGTGTGTTTGCAGTAGTTTTGTAGACACTCGTCAAATGATAAGTGTTTTCTGAGGACCACCAAAAGTGCTCCAAATCAGATGAAACTTAGCCATCATGTTTAATAGTCTGTCTTCTGGCCCAATCTAGTATCCAAGACTGAGTTCTGTGTGTTTGCAGTAGTTTTGTAGACACTCGTCAAATGATAAGTGTTTTCTGAGGACCACCAAAAGTGCTCCAAATCAGATGAAACTTAGCCATCATGTTTAATAGTCTGTCTTCTGGCCCAATCTAGTATCCAAGACTGAGTTCTGTGTGTTTGCAGTAGTTTTGTAGACACTCGTCAAATGATAAGTGTTTTCTGAGGACCACCAAAAGTGCTCCAAATCAGATGAAACTTAGCCATCATGTTTAATAGTCTGTCTTCTGGCCCAATCTAGTATCCAAGACTGAGTTCTGTGTGTTTGCAGTAGTTTTGTAGACACTCGTCAAATGATAAGTGTTTTCTGAGGACCACCAAAAGTGCTCCAAATCAGATGAAACTTAGCCATCATGTTTAATAGTCTGTCTTCTGGCCCAATCTAGTATCCAAGACTGAGTTCTGTGTGTTTGCAGTAGTTTTGTAGACACTCGTCAAATGATAAGTGTTTTCTGAGGACCACCAAAAGTGCTCCAAATCAGATGAAACTTAGCCATCATGTTTAATAGTCTGTCTTCTGGCCCAATCTAGTATCCAAGACTGAGTTCTGTGTGTTTGCAGTAGTTTTGTAGACACTCGTCAAATGATAAGTGTTTTCTGAGGACCACCAAAAGTGCTCCAAATCAGATGAAACTTAGCCATCATGTTTAATAGTCTGTCTTCTGGCCCAATCTAGTATCCAAGACTGAGTTCTGTGTGTTTGCAGTAGTTTTGTAGACACTCGTCAAATGATAAGTGTTTTCTGAGGACCACCAAAAGTGCTCCAAATCAGATGAAACTTAGCCATCATGTTTAATAGTCTGTCTTCTGGCCCAATCTAGTATCCAAGACTGAGTTCTGTGTGTTTGCAGTAGTTTTGTAGACACTCGTCAAATGATAAGTGTTTTCTGAGGACCACCAAAAGTGCTCCAAATCAGATGAAACTTAGCCATCATGTTTAATAGTCTGTCTTCTGGCCCAATCTAGTATCCAAGACTGAGTTCTGTGTGTTTGCAGTAGTTTTGTAGACACTCGTCAAATGATAAGTGTTTTCTGAGGACCACCAAAAGTGCTCCAAATCAGATGAAACTTAGCCATCATGTTTAATAGTCTGTCTTCTGGCCCAATCTAGTATCCAAGACTGAGTTCTGTGTGTTTGCAGTAGTTTTGTAGACACTCGTCAAATGATAAGTGTTTTCTGAGGACCACCAAAAGTGCTCCAAATCAGATGAAACTTAGCCATCATGTTTAATAGTCTGTCTTCTGGCCCAATCTAGTATCCAAGACTGAGTTCTGTGTGTTTGCAGTAGTTTTGTAGACACTCGTCAAATGATAAGTGTTTTCTGAGGACCACCAAAAGTGCTCCAAATCAGATGAAACTTAGCCATCATGTTTAATAGTCTGTCTTCTGGCCCAATCTAGTATCCAAGACTGAGTTCTGTGTGTTTGCAGTAGTTTTGTAGACACTCGTCAAATGATAAGTGTTTTCTGAGGACCACCAAAAGTGCTCCAAATCAGATGAAACTTAGCCATCATGTTTAATAGTCTGTCTTCTGGCCCAATCTAGTATCCAAGACTGAGTTCTGTGTGTTTGCAGTAGTTTTGTAGACACTCGTCAAATGATAAGTGTTTTCTGAGGACCACCAAAAGTGCTCCAAATCAGATGAAACTTAGCCATCATGTTTAATAGTCTGTCTTCTGGCCCAATCTAGTATCCAAGACTGAGTTCTGTGTGTTTGCAGTAGTTTTGTAGACACTCGTCAAATGATAAGTGTTTTCTGAGGACCACCAAAAGTGCTCCAAATCAGATGAAACTTAGCCATCATGTTTAATAGTCTGTCTTCTGGCCCAATCTAGTATCCAAGACTGAGTTCTGTGTGTTTGCAGTAGTTTTGTAGACACTCGTCAAATGATAAGTGTTTTCTGAGGACCACCAAAAGTGCTCCAAATCAGATGAAACTTAGCCATCATGTTTAATAGTCTGTCTTCTGGCCCAATCTAGTATCCAAGACTGAGTTCTGTGTGTTTGCAGTAGTTTTGTAGACACTCGTCAAATGATAAGTGTTTTCTGAGGACCACCAAAAGTGCTCCAAATCAGATGAAACTTAGCCATCATGTTTAATAGTCTGTCTTCTGGCCCAATCTAGTATCCAAGACTGAGTTCTGTGTGTTTGCAGTAGTTTTGTAGACACTCGTCAAATGATAAGTGTTTTCTGAGGACCACCAAAAGTGCTCCAAATCAGATGAAACTTAGCCATCATGTTTAATAGTCTGTCTTCTGGCCCAATCTAGTATCCAAGACTGAGTTCTGTGTGTTTGCAGTAGTTTTGTAGACACTCGTCAAATGATAAGTGTTTTCTGAGGACCACCAAAAGTGCTCCAAATCAGATGAAACTTAGCCATCATGTTTAATAGTCTGTCTTCTGGCCCAATCTAGTATCCAAGACTGAGTTCTGTGTGTTTGCAGTAGTTTTGTAGACACTCGTCAAATGATAAGTGTTTTCTGAGGACCACCAAAAGTGCTCCAAATCAGATGAAACTTAGCCATCATGTTTAATAGTCTGTCTTCTGGCCCAATCTAGTATCCAAGACTGAGTTCTGTGTGTTTGCAGTAGTTTTGTAGACACTCGTCAAATGATAAGTGTTTTCTGAGGACCACCAAAAGTGCTCCAAATCAGATGAAACTTAGCCATCATGTTTAATAGTCTGTCTTCTGGCCCAATCTAGTATCCAAGACTGAGTTCTGTGTGTTTGCAGTAGTTTTGTAGACACTCGTCAAATGATAAGTGTTTTCTGAGGACCACCAAAAGTGCTCCAAATCAGATGAAACTTAGCCATCATGTTTAATAGTCTGTCTTCTGGCCCAATCTAGTATCCAAGACTGAGTTCTGTGTGTTTGCAGTAGTTTTGTAGACACTCGTCAAATGATAAGTGTTTTCTGAGGACCACCAAAAGTGCTCCAAATCAGATGAAACTTAGCCATCATGTTTAATAGTCTGTCTTCTGGCCCAATCTAGTATCCAAGACTGAGTTCTGTGTGTTTGCAGTAGTTTTGTAGACACTCGTCAAATGATAAGTGTTTTCTGAGGACCACCAAAAGTGCTCCAAATCAGATGAAACTTAGCCATCATGTTTAATAGTCTGTCTTCTGGCCCAATCTAGTATCCAAGACTGAGTTCTGTGTGTTTGCAGTAGTTTTGTAGACACTCGTCAAATGATAAGTGTTTTCTGAGGACCACCAAAAGTGCTCCAAATCAGATGAAACTTAGCCATCATGTTTAATAGTCTGTCTTCTGGCCCAATCTAGTATCCAAGACTGAGTTCTGTGTGTTTGCAGTAGTTTTGTAGACACTCGTCAAATGATAAGTGTTTTCTGAGGACCACCAAAAGTGCTCCAAATCAGATGAAACTTAGCCATCATGTTTAATAGTCTGTCTTCTGGCCCAATCTAGTATCCAAGACTGAGTTCTGTGTGTTTGCAGTAGTTTTGTAGACACTCGTCAAATGATAAGTGTTTTCTGAGGACCACCAAAAGTGCTCCAAATCAGATGAAACTTAGCCATCATGTTTAATAGTCTGTCTTCTGGCCCAATCTAGTATCCAAGACTGAGTTCTGTGTGTTTGCAGTAGTTTTGTAGACACTCGTCAAATGATAAGTGTTTTCTGAGGACCACCAAAAGTGCTCCAAATCAGATGAAACTTAGCCATCATGTTTAATAGTCTGTCTTCTGGCCCAATCTAGTATCCAAGACTGAGTTCTGTGTGTTTGCAGTAGTTTTGTAGACACTCGTCAAATGATAAGTGTTTTCTGAGGACCACCAAAAGTGCTCCAAATCAGATGAAACTTAGCCATCATGTTTAATAGTCTGTCTTCTGGCCCAATCTAGTATCCAAGACTGAGTTCTGTGTGTTTGCAGTAGTTTTGTAGACACTCGTCAAATGATAAGTGTTTTCTGAGGACCACCAAAAGTGCTCCAAATCAGATGAAACTTAGCCATCATGTTTAATAGTCTGTCTTCTGGCCCAATCTAGTATCCAAGACTGAGTTCTGTGTGTTTGCAGTAGTTTTGTAGACACTCGTCAAATGATAAGTGTTTTCTGAGGACCACCAAAAGTGCTCCAAATCAGATGAAACTTAGCCATCATGTTTAATAGTCTGTCTTCTGGCCCAATCTAGTATCCAAGACTGAGTTCTGTGTGTTTGCAGTAGTTTTGTAGACACTCGTCAAATGATAAGTGTTTTCTGAGGACCACCAAAAGTGCTCCAAATCAGATGAAACTTAGCCATCATGTTTAATAGTCTGTCTTCTGGCCCAATCTAGTATCCAAGACTGAGTTCTGTGTGTTTGCAGTAGTTTTGTAGACACTCGTCAAATGATAAGTGTTTTCTGAGGACCACCAAAAGTGCTCCAAATCAGATGAAACTTAGCCATCATGTTTAATAGTCTGTCTTCTGGCCCAATCTAGTATCCAAGACTGAGTTCTGTGTGTTTGCAGTAGTTTTGTAGACACTCGTCAAATGATAAGTGTTTTCTGAGGACCACCAAAAGTGCTCCAAATCAGATGAAACTTAGCCATCATGTTTAATAGTCTGTCTTCTGGCCCAATCTAGTATCCAAGACTGAGTTCTGTGTGTTTGCAGTAGTTTTGTAGACACTCGTCAAATGATAAGTGTTTTCTGAGGACCACCAAAAGTGCTCCAAATCAGATGAAACTTAGCCATCATGTTTAATAGTCTGTCTTCTGGCCCAATCTAGTATCCAAGACTGAGTTCTGTGTGTTTGCAGTAGTTTTGTAGACACTCGTCAAATGATAAGTGTTTTCTGAGGACCACCAAAAGTGCTCCAAATCAGATGAAACTTAGCCATCATGTTTAATAGTCTGTCTTCTGGCCCAATCTAGTATCCAAGACTGAGTTCTGTGTGTTTGCAGTAGTTTTGTAGACACTCGTCAAATGATAAGTGTTTTCTGAGGACCACCAAAAGTGCTCCAAATCAGATGAAACTTAGCCATCATGTTTAATAGTCTGTCTTCTGGCCCAATCTAGTATCCAAGACTGAGTTCTGTGTGTTTGCAGTAGTTTTGTAGACACTCGTCAAATGATAAGTGTTTTCTGAGGACCACCAAAAGTGCTCCAAATCAGATGAAACTTAGCCATCATGTTTAATAGTCTGTCTTCTGGCCCAATCTAGTATCCAAGACTGAGTTCTGTGTGTTTGCAGTAGTTTTGTAGACACTCGTCAAATGATAAGTGTTTTCTGAGGACCACCAAAAGTGCTCCAAATCAGATGAAACTTAGCCATCATGTTTAATAGTCTGTCTTCTGGCCCAATCTAGTATCCAAGACTGAGTTCTGTGTGTTTGCAGTAGTTTTGTAGACACTCGTCAAATGATAAGTGTTTTCTGAGGACCACCAAAAGTGCTCCAAATCAGATGAAACTTAGCCATCATGTTTAATAGTCTGTCTTCTGGCCCAATCTAGTATCCAAGACTGAGTTCTGTGTGTTTGCAGTAGTTTTGTAGACACTCGTCAAATGATAAGTGTTTTCTGAGGACCACCAAAAGTGCTCCAAATCAGATGAAACTTAGCCATCATGTTTAATAGTCTGTCTTCTGGCCCAATCTAGTATCCAAGACTGAGTTCTGTGTGTTTGCAGTAGTTTTGTAGACACTCGTCAAATGATAAGTGTTTTCTGAGGACCACCAAAAGTGCTCCAAATCAGATGAAACTTAGCCATCATGTTTAATAGTCTGTCTTCTGGCCCAATCTAGTATCCAAGACTGAGTTCTGTGTGTTTGCAGTAGTTTTGTAGACACTCGTCAAATGATAAGTGTTTTCTGAGGACCACCAAAAGTGCTCCAAATCAGATGAAACTTAGCCATCATGTTTAATAGTCTGTCTTCTGGCCCAATCTAGTATCCAAGACTGAGTTCTGTGTGTTTGCAGTAGTTTTGTAGACACTCGTCAAATGATAAGTGTTTTCTGAGGACCACCAAAAGTGCTCCAAATCAGATGAAACTTAGCCATCATGTTTAATAGTCTGTCTTCTGGCCCAATCTAGTATCCAAGACTGAGTTCTGTGTGTTTGCAGTAGTTTTGTAGACACTCGTCAAATGATAAGTGTTTTCTGAGGACCACCAAAAGTGCTCCAAATCAGATGAAACTTAGCCATCATGTTTAATAGTCTGTCTTCTGGCCCAATCTAGTATCCAAGACTGAGTTCTGTGTGTTTGCAGTAGTTTTGTAGACACTCGTCAAATGATAAGTGTTTTCTGAGGACCACCAAAAGTGCTCCAAATCAGATGAAACTTAGCCATCATGTTTAATAGTCTGTCTTCTGGCCCAATCTAGTATCCAAGACTGAGTTCTGTGTGTTTGCAGTAGTTTTGTAGACACTCGTCAAATGATAAGTGTTTTCTGAGGACCACCAAAAGTGCTCCAAATCAGATGAAACTTAGCCATCATGTTTAATAGTCTGTCTTCTGGCCCAATCTAGTATCCAAGACTGAGTTCTGTGTGTTTGCAGTAGTTTTGTAGACACTCGTCAAATGATAAGTGTTTTCTGAGGACCACCAAAAGTGCTCCAAATCAGATGAAACTTAGCCATCATGTTTAATAGTCTGTCTTCTGGCCCAATCTAGTATCCAAGACTGAGTTCTGTGTGTTTGCAGTAGTTTTGTAGACACTCGTCAAATGATAAGTGTTTTCTGAGGACCACCAAAAGTGCTCCAAATCAGATGAAACTTAGCCATCATGTTTAATAGTCTGTCTTCTGGCCCAATCTAGTATCCAAGACTGAGTTCTGTGTGTTTGCAGTAGTTTTGTAGACACTCGTCAAATGATAAGTGTTTTCTGAGGACCACCAAAAGTGCTCCAAATCAGATGAAACTTAGCCATCATGTTTAATAGTCTGTCTTCTGGCCCAATCTAGTATCCAAGACTGAGTTCTGTGTGTTTGCAGTAGTTTTGTAGACACTCGTCAAATGATAAGTGTTTTCTGAGGACCACCAAAAGTGCTCCAAATCAGATGAAACTTAGCCATCATGTTTAATAGTCTGTCTTCTGGCCCAATCTAGTATCCAAGACTGAGTTCTGTGTGTTTGCAGTAGTTTTGTAGACACTCGTCAAATGATAAGTGTTTTCTGAGGACCACCAAAAGTGCTCCAAATCAGATGAAACTTAGCCATCATGTTTAATAGTCTGTCTTCTGGCCCAATCTAGTATCCAAGACTGAGTTCTGTGTGTTTGCAGTAGTTTTGTAGACACTCGTCAAATGATAAGTGTTTTCTGAGGACCACCAAAAGTGCTCCAAATCAGATGAAACTTAGCCATCATGTTTAATAGTCTGTCTTCTGGCCCAATCTAGTATCCAAGACTGAGTTCTGTGTGTTTGCAGTAGTTTTGTAGACACTCGTCAAATGATAAGTGTTTTCTGAGGACCACCAAAAGTGCTCCAAATCAGATGAAACTTAGCCATCATGTTTAATAGTCTGTCTTCTGGCCCAATCTAGTATCCAAGACTGAGTTCTGTGTGTTTGCAGTAGTTTTGTAGACACTCGTCAAATGATAAGTGTTTTCTGAGGACCACCAAAAGTGCTCCAAATCAGATGAAACTTAGCCATCATGTTTAATAGTCTGTCTTCTGGCCCAATCTAGTATCCAAGACTGAGTTCTGTGTGTTTGCAGTAGTTTTGTAGACACTCGTCAAATGATAAGTGTTTTCTGAGGACCACCAAAAGTGCTCCAAATCAGATGAAACTTAGCCATCATGTTTAATAGTCTGTCTTCTGGCCCAATCTAGTATCCAAGACTGAGTTCTGTGTGTTTGCAGTAGTTTTGTAGACACTCGTCAAATGATAAGTGTTTTCTGAGGACCACCAAAAGTGCTCCAAATCAGATGAAACTTAGCCATCATGTTTAATAGTCTGTCTTCTGGCCCAATCTAGTATCCAAGACTGAGTTCTGTGTGTTTGCAGTAGTTTTGTAGACACTCGTCAAATGATAAGTGTTTTCTGAGGACCACCAAAAGTGCTCCAAATCAGATGAAACTTAGCCATCATGTTTAATAGTCTGTCTTCTGGCCCAATCTAGTATCCAAGACTGAGTTCTGTGTGTTTGCAGTAGTTTTGTAGACACTCGTCAAATGATAAGTGTTTTCTGAGGACCACCAAAAGTGCTCCAAATCAGATGAAACTTAGCCATCATGTTTAATAGTCTGTCTTCTGGCCCAATCTAGTATCCAAGACTGAGTTCTGTGTGTTTGCAGTAGTTTTGTAGACACTCGTCAAATGATAAGTGTTTTCTGAGGACCACCAAAAGTGCTCCAAATCAGATGAAACTTAGCCATCATGTTTAATAGTCTGTCTTCTGGCCCAATCTAGTATCCAAGACTGAGTTCTGTGTGTTTGCAGTAGTTTTGTAGACACTCGTCAAATGATAAGTGTTTTCTGAGGACCACCAAAAGTGCTCCAAATCAGATGAAACTTAGCCATCATGTTTAATAGTCTGTCTTCTGGCCCAATCTAGTATCCAAGACTGAGTTCTGTGTGTTTGCAGTAGTTTTGTAGACACTCGTCAAATGATAAGTGTTTTCTGAGGACCACCAAAAGTGCTCCAAATCAGATGAAACTTAGCCATCATGTTTAATAGTCTGTCTTCTGGCCCAATCTAGTATCCAAGACTGAGTTCTGTGTGTTTGCAGTAGTTTTGTAGACACTCGTCAAATGATAAGTGTTTTCTGAGGACCACCAAAAGTGCTCCAAATCAGATGAAACTTAGCCATCATGTTTAATAGTCTGTCTTCTGGCCCAATCTAGTATCCAAGACTGAGTTCTGTGTGTTTGCAGTAGTTTTGTAGACACTCGTCAAATGATAAGTGTTTTCTGAGGACCACCAAAAGTGCTCCAAATCAGATGAAACTTAGCCATCATGTTTAATAGTCTGTCTTCTGGCCCAATCTAGTATCCAAGACTGAGTTCTGTGTGTTTGCAGTAGTTTTGTAGACACTCGTCAAATGATAAGTGTTTTCTGAGGACCACCAAAAGTGCTCCAAATCAGATGAAACTTAGCCATCATGTTTAATAGTCTGTCTTCTGGCCCAATCTAGTATCCAAGACTGAGTTCTGTGTGTTTGCAGTAGTTTTGTAGACACTCGTCAAATGATAAGTGTTTTCTGAGGACCACCAAAAGTGCTCCAAATCAGATGAAACTTAGCCATCATGTTTAATAGTCTGTCTTCTGGCCCAATCTAGTATCCAAGACTGAGTTCTGTGTGTTTGCAGTAGTTTTGTAGACACTCGTCAAATGATAAGTGTTTTCTGAGGACCACCAAAAGTGCTCCAAATCAGATGAAACTTAGCCATCATGTTTAATAGTCTGTCTTCTGGCCCAATCTAGTATCCAAGACTGAGTTCTGTGTGTTTGCAGTAGTTTTGTAGACACTCGTCAAATGATAAGTGTTTTCTGAGGACCACCAAAAGTGCTCCAAATCAGATGAAACTTAGCCATCATGTTTAATAGTCTGTCTTCTGGCCCAATCTAGTATCCAAGACTGAGTTCTGTGTGTTTGCAGTAGTTTTGTAGACACTCGTCAAATGATAAGTGTTTTCTGAGGACCACCAAAAGTGCTCCAAATCAGATGAAACTTAGCCATCATGTTTAATAGTCTGTCTTCTGGCCCAATCTAGTATCCAAGACTGAGTTCTGTGTGTTTGCAGTAGTTTTGTAGACACTCGTCAAATGATAAGTGTTTTCTGAGGACCACCAAAAGTGCTCCAAATCAGATGAAACTTAGCCATCATGTTTAATAGTCTGTCTTCTGGCCCAATCTAGTATCCAAGACTGAGTTCTGTGTGTTTGCAGTAGTTTTGTAGACACTCGTCAAATGATAAGTGTTTTCTGAGGACCACCAAAAGTGCTCCAAATCAGATGAAACTTAGCCATCATGTTTAATAGTCTGTCTTCTGGCCCAATCTAGTATCCAAGACTGAGTTCTGTGTGTTTGCAGTAGTTTTGTAGACACTCGTCAAATGATAAGTGTTTTCTGAGGACCACCAAAAGTGCTCCAAATCAGATGAAACTTAGCCATCATGTTTAATAGTCTGTCTTCTGGCCCAATCTAGTATCCAAGACTGAGTTCTGTGTGTTTGCAGTAGTTTTGTAGACACTCGTCAAATGATAAGTGTTTTCTGAGGACCACCAAAAGTGCTCCAAATCAGATGAAACTTAGCCATCATGTTTAATAGTCTGTCTTCTGGCCCAATCTAGTATCCAAGACTGAGTTCTGTGTGTTTGCAGTAGTTTTGTAGACACTCGTCAAATGATAAGTGTTTTCTGAGGACCACCAAAAGTGCTCCAAATCAGATGAAACTTAGCCATCATGTTTAATAGTCTGTCTTCTGGCCCAATCTAGTATCCAAGACTGAGTTCTGTGTGTTTGCAGTAGTTTTGTAGACACTCGTCAAATGATAAGTGTTTTCTGAGGACCACCAAAAGTGCTCCAAATCAGATGAAACTTAGCCATCATGTTTAATAGTCTGTCTTCTGGCCCAATCTAGTATCCAAGACTGAGTTCTGTGTGTTTGCAGTAGTTTTGTAGACACTCGTCAAATGATAAGTGTTTTCTGAGGACCACCAAAAGTGCTCCAAATCAGATGAAACTTAGCCATCATGTTTAATAGTCTGTCTTCTGGCCCAATCTAGTATCCAAGACTGAGTTCTGTGTGTTTGCAGTAGTTTTGTAGACACTCGTCAAATGATAAGTGTTTTCTGAGGACCACCAAAAGTGCTCCAAATCAGATGAAACTTAGCCATCATGTTTAATAGTCTGTCTTCTGGCCCAATCTAGTATCCAAGACTGAGTTCTGTGTGTTTGCAGTAGTTTTGTAGACACTCGTCAAATGATAAGTGTTTTCTGAGGACCACCAAAAGTGCTCCAAATCAGATGAAACTTAGCCATCATGTTTAATAGTCTGTCTTCTGGCCCAATCTAGTATCCAAGACTGAGTTCTGTGTGTTTGCAGTAGTTTTGTAGACACTCGTCAAATGATAAGTGTTTTCTGAGGACCACCAAAAGTGCTCCAAATCAGATGAAACTTAGCCATCATGTTTAATAGTCTGTCTTCTGGCCCAATCTAGTATCCAAGACTGAGTTCTGTGTGTTTGCAGTAGTTTTGTAGACACTCGTCAAATGATAAGTGTTTTCTGAGGACCACCAAAAGTGCTCCAAATCAGATGAAACTTAGCCATCATGTTTAATAGTCTGTCTTCTGGCCCAATCTAGTATCCAAGACTGAGTTCTGGTGTTTGCAGTAGTTTTGTAGACACTCGTCAAATGATAAGTGTTTTCTGAGGACCACCAAAAGTGCTCCAAATCAGATGAAACTTAGCCATCATGTTTAATAGTCTGTCTTCTGGCCCAATCTAGTATCCAAGACTGAGTTCTGTGTGTTTGCAGTAGTTTTGTAGACACTCGTCAAATGATAAGTGTTTTCTGAGGACCACCAAAAGTGCTCCAAATCAGATGAAACTTAGCCATCATGTTTAATAGTCTGTCTTCTGGCCCAATCTAGTATCCAAGACTGAGTTCTGTGTGTTTGCAGTAGTTTTGTAGACACTCGTCAAATGATAAGTGTTTTCTGAGGACCACCAAAAGTGCTCCAAATCAGATGAAACTTAGCCATCATGTTTAATAGTCTGTCTTCTGGCCCAATCTAGTATCCAAGACTGAGTTCTGTGTGTTTGCAGTAGTTTTGTAGACACTCGTCAAATGATAAGTGTTTTCTGAGGACCACCAAAAGTGCTCCAAATCAGATGAAACTTAGCCATCATGTTTAATAGTCTGTCTTCTGGCCCAATCTAGTATCCAAGACTGAGTTCTGTGTGTTTGCAGTAGTTTTGTAGACACTCGTCAAATGATAAGTGTTTTCTGAGGACCACCAAAAGTGCTCCAAATCAGATGAAACTTAGCCATCATGTTTAATAGTCTGTCTTCTGGCCCAATCTAGTATCCAAGACTGAGTTCTGTGTGTTTGCAGTAGTTTTGTAGACACTCGTCAAATGATAAGTGTTTTCTGAGGACCACCAAAAGTGCTCCAAATCAGATGAAACTTAGCCATCATGTTTAATAGTCTGTCTTCTGGCCCAATCTAGTATCCAAGACTGAGTTCTGTGTGTTTGCAGTAGTTTTGTAGACACTCGTCAAATGATAAGTGTTTTCTGAGGACCACCAAAAGTGCTCCAAATCAGATGAAACTTAGCCATCATGTTTAATAGTCTGTCTTCTGGCCCAATCTAGTATCCAAGACTGAGTTCTGTGTTTGCAGTAGTTTTGTAGACACTCGTCAAATGATAAGTGTTTTCTGAGGACCACCAAAAGTGCTCCAAATCAGATGAAACTTAGCCATCATGTTTAATAGTCTGTCTTCTGGCCCAATCTAGTATCCAAGACTGAGTTCTGTGTGTTTGCAGTAGTTTTGTAGACACTCGTCAAATGATAAGTGTTTTCTGAGGACCACCAAAAGTGCTCCAAATCAGATGAAACTTAGCCATCATGTTTAATAGTCTGTCTTCTGGCCCAATCTAGTATCCAAGACTGAGTTCTGTGTGTTTGCAGTAGTTTTGTAGACACTCGTCAAATGATAAGTGTTTTCTGAGGACCACCAAAAGTGCTCCAAATCAGATGAAACTTAGCCATCATGTTTAATAGTCTGTCTTCTGGCCCAATCTAGCATCCAAGACTGAGTTCTGTGTGTTTGCAGTAGTTTTGTAGACACTCGTCAAATGATAAGTGTTTTCTGAGGACCACCAAAAGTGCTCCAAATCAGATGAAACTTAGCCATCATGTTTAATAGTCTGTCTTCTGGCCCAATCTAGATCCAAGACTGAGTTCTGTGTTTTGCAGTAGTTTTGTAGACACTCGTCAAATGATAAGTGTTTTCTGAGGACCACCAAAAGTGCTCCAAATCAGATGAAACTTAGCCATCATGTTTAATAGTCTGTCTTCTGGCCCAATCTAGCATCCAAGACTGAGTTCTGTGTGTTTGCAGTAGTTTTGTAGACACTCGTCAAATGATAAGTGTTTTCTGAGGACCACCAAAAGTGCTCCAAATCAGATGAAACTTAGCCATCATGTTTAATAGTCTGTCTTCTGGCCCAATCTAGCATCCAAGACTGAGTTCTGTGTGTTTGCAGTAGTTTTGTAGACACTCGTCAAATGATAAGTGTTTTCTGAGGACCACCAAAAGTGCTCCAAATCAGATGAAACTTAGCCATCATGTTTAATAGTCTGTCTTCTGGCCCAATCTAGTATCCAAGACTGACTTCAATGTGTTTGGAGTAGTTTTGTAGACACTCGTCAAATGATAAGTGTTTTCTGAGGACCACCAAAAGTGCTCCAAATCAGATACAAATGATCAGAGTTGTGGAATCAAAATCTTTGGGTTGGAACAGTGATTCGACAAGTTTTGAGTCCATATATTGAAGTTCTGCACTAAAAGGGAAAGGGAGGTTAGCAACAATTGGTGATGTCGTTGTACTCACTTAATGTACTCAGTTGGAACAAGACAATATCCGCTTCCAGGACTATTCCCATCAAACCAAACAGCCTGTTCACAATGACAGAGGCATGATAGTGTGTTTGCTTCCGATGAGTTTGAGTGGTAGGTGAGTTTGGCAATGACAGTGAATGCTAAAACGGATTCAGCCAAGGACATGTCCAAATGACAAACTTACTTGAAGGGTTCTTTTTGGTGATATGCTGATATACTGGCTCGCAGTACTTCCAAGCAGCTTGTCTGGCAGAGAGGAATTTTGTATGCTCAGGAGTCATATTTGTTCTAACTTCAGAAACGGTGAAGAACAGTTGTTTGCAATCAATCATTCAATCAAACTTGAACATCTGGTGAGATGGTGTGGCTTTGAACATAGTCATGGACTGGCCTGCAAGCCTTTCCTTTGAAAAAAAAATATGTGAACTTGTTTTTCTTTTCGGATTCATCAGAAGGTGGCAAAGTCCGAGAGTGGGATGCTTTTGGCAGAGGCGTTCCCAAAGAGTTTTCGGGAGGCTGGCCTTGAGCTTGCTTACCAGTGTACTAAGAGATGATACAGTAATGAGGACAGAATACTCAGGTGAGAAGAATGAAAAAGCTTATCTTTCCAAACGTGCCTCCCATTCCACTCAACAATCCTGGCTTCTACAAAACAAAAAGGATTAAAAATGAAAGAAGGAAAGAATCAATTACTTTGGGTTCTCCAACTTTGAGGACCTTGAGTGATTCTTCCAACGTTCCCACTTGGCGTTCCAGATCAAAAATCTTTTGCTCTTGATTAAGTAGTCTGCTGATGGTGAAATTATGCATGTGTGCATTTCCGTACAAATAGTGCAGAACTTGTGACAAAATCTCTCGGTTGGAAGCCGGTTGGTCCGGAACCTTGGTAGCTTTGCAGAGATATGATGATTTAAAGATAGCAGGATTGTCGCGGAACCAGTTGTAATCTTCAAATTTGCTGATGTATTTCTTTTTGTTGTTGGCCTTGCCGACGTTGCGCAACACGAACAGGGAAGTCAAGTTGAAGACGACACATTCGCGTGGTAGATAGAAACTGAGAGGAACATTCTCAGGCTCGTCAGACTCAGAGTTTGTAGATGGTATTAGAGGTATGCTAGAAGTGGTGGCACAGGTTCCAGAAGAGGGTCCAGCCCCTGACAATCCTGGGATTGGATTCGATGACATTCTGGACCAACAAAACAATCATGTGAAAGCAACATAACTTGCAACCAACGCAACAACAAGCTTCCTTTCAATGGAAACTGAAGTTTTCAGAGAGAAGATTCCTCTGTACAATCATGATGAAGAAGTGGTACCACCAACGGTCCATACTCTCAGCACTACCTCACAAACCACAGCACTATTGCGACTGATTTTGAGTCACTTAAACTTTTGTCAAGCCTACTCTTCTTTTCTCTGGTACTTCGCTGCTTTATCTTTCTCGATCTTCTTATTCTTCTTTGAGTTTGGGTTGAGGCTGTCATCGTAGTCTGTCACAATCTTAGCATCAATAAAATCTTTGTACGCGACCTATTGTTTGGAATGTCCTTGTCCTCCCATCCACCAAGTATGACTTTGAACTATCCTTTTCAGTTTTGTGGTTGACAATCTTTCTGATCATGGCCGTTGGACCAAAGAAGGTGTCGGATGAGATCAGTTTCAGTTGTTGTGGTGAATAGTTTTGACCCAGTGCTTTCCTGTCTGCGTCCAACAATTGGAGAGTCCCTTGTCGGGTCTTGTGGATGATTTTGAAAGGTCCTTTGTACCTTGGTTCCAATTTCCATCCGTTCCTGGTACGTGTTCAGTTTGCTTGCTACAATTGGGAATACCAGGTCATGCATTGTGTCACATCTCTTCTGCAGTTCTTTGAGTGAAATAGGTTTGGCTGACGTGAATGAGTAATCTGTAAGAGTGTTCCATGCTCTGGCAAAAATCAGACTGAAAGGTATTGATGCATGGGTCCTGGACACTTTGGTATTGAGAATGTATTGAACCCAGGGTACCGCTTCCTGCCAGTGGTTGAAATCTCCCTGTAGCATCTTCAGTAGCACTGTTTTTGCGTCTTGCACGTGCCTTTCAACAAGTGCATTCCCCTGCGGTGTGTAGGGCGTTGTAATTTGGTGCGTTTCCTTTTCCACAATTGACCAGAACAGTTTGTTGCAGAAATCTCGAGCTCCATCGCTTTGCACTATTTTTGGGAATCCAAAGTCGCAGAATATCTGCAATAGGGCGTCTGTGATTGTAACTTTGTCCTTTGTCTTGATTGGTCTCAGAATTACAAACTTCGTGGCCACGTCAACAAATACAATTACATAGTTGAACCCCTCTACTGAACACTTTGATATCTGGAATAGGTAGACTGCTACGTGATCGAGGGGAGTCCGGCGCTAATAGATCTTAGTGGGTGGAAACCATGCTTTCCTATTTTCCACCTGGCACATTCGATGCATTTTGCGGTGTGTTCAGCTGCATCTGTTTTAACCGATGGCCAGTTGAATCCTTCCGTCCACAAATGTTTGACCAACGCATTGGTACCCAAGTGCCCAATACCATGTGCTTGTTTCAGTAAAACTTCCCTTTCCTCTGGTGGTGGTATTCTGTGAAGGGCCAGGTCTACAATGGCGTGGTGCTTGAGATTCACGCAGTGGACTGGCTCCAATTAGTCCCGTTCCCCATAGTTGATTACTTCTAAGGGTGTTGATGTGTCCGGTAGGAACCCAGCTCCCAGTGATATAAAATATTTGTCGTCCAATTCTGATGTCACATTGTTGCTGAGAATACTTGCTGGGACTGCTGTCTCAAAATCTTGCAGGATTCTGCTCAAGGCATCTGGCAACACGTTCTTGATGCCTGGAATGTGGGAAATCGTGAAGTCGTAGGAGAGGAGTGTGTCTATCCATCCTTGCAGTATGACACTGAGCTGTTTTTGGGAAAATAGATAGGTAAGAGCTTGGTGGTCTGTTTCCAACGTGAATGTTGTCCCGTACAGATGTGGGTGGAATTTCTTGAGGCAGTGGACAATTCCCAGCAGTTCTTAATGCGTAGTGGAATATTGTGACTGGCAGTCTGAGAACGTTTTTGCTGTGAATTGAATGTATTTGTGGTGCCCTGCTTTGTCCTTCTAGTAGAGAACTCCTCCAATGCCAAAATTAGACGCATCTGTTGCCACAAAAAATGGTTTCTTGTAATCAGGAGTCGTAAGGATTGGAGCTTCTGCTACAGCTTGGCAGAGAGCCTTGAATGGGGTGTCTTGCTCTGGCCCCCATACTCTCTGTGGGTGCTTCTCGTTCCAAATTGCTTTCAGTGGTGCTGCAATGGTTGAGTAGCTCGGGATATGGTCCCGCAAATAGTTAAGAAATTCCAGCATATGACCCACTTTTGAAAATGACCCCCCTTCTTTGTTTGGTAGTTTCCAAGATGCAATTTCTTTCAGTCTATCCGGATCTACACAGATTCCTTGGGCACTCTTCATAAATCCGAGCAACTTGACTTCTCTATGCCCAAATTGGCATTTACGCAGGCTAATACGCAGGTTATTCTCTGTCAGTTTCTTTATGACTGTGATCAAGCAACTGGTATGTTCTTGCCAGTTGCGTGAGTGGATAAAAAGGTCGTCCTGATTTGTTGGTGAGTGGGGACAAAAAAAATTGTCTTTTCCTTTACCATGTATAAAATATCACTAGAATTGTGCTGGATTTATTGAAGCGTGAGATACCGATAAACAACGATTTTTCGCGCAAGTACATCATCGAAGAATATCGATCTTTATAGTAGGCAGCTATCGCGGCATTCCACACGATGTTTACCGTTGAGTTTATAGTCATTGGCCTGGTCATGGGCTTCTGCATCATCATTAAAATGGGAACACGCAGAATCGAACACAGAGCTCTTCGCGGGAAGGTACGTTCGCCACCACTTTGCCATTTCGCTGTTCGTTTTGTACTCCCGTTGTATATATTATCCACAAATTGGATATATGACGAAAGGAGACGCACGAAGAAACAGAAATAAGAATATACTTTAAACACATTTATTTGAAGATATGAGGAAATCTTTGCTGGATGGGTGAATGGAGATGGCATTCACCCATCTCCAAATGAGAAACTCTTCAACAAGACATCAAAATGACAAAGACGAAGAGTCGAAGACGACAATTGACAACGACGAAAATGGCAGATGCCATATTGCAGCCTTCATGTTAACGTCGCTAACAATACGATAGTTCATATGGAAGTTGTGAGTTGTTTTGGTTTGTGGGTATTCAACTTACCTCGTACTATAGAACAAGACACTCAAAACAATTTTAATGCAAACTCCTTGGCCAAGTAGATTGAGCGGGTTGACTGGTTGCTTGTGGAGAATGTGTTGAGAAACACAGGTCCAACATCCTTGAGTTCTACTTATGATGAGAGAAACGAACGAGAAGAAAGGGGAAGAAGGATGGGATGATGATGACAACGAAGTCGTAGATGAAGAGAGTCGTAGATGAAGAGAAGGAGGTGCACTGATTAACCCAACCACGTCATACTCAACGTAATCAAGGATCTAAACGTAAAACCTATTAAATGGATGATTGAATAAAATGCGTTCTCTACATTTGGGACTTCCATACTTTCTCTCAGCCACATTCTTCCTTATGATTGCATTAAAGAAGTATAAAGTCCGCTATCGCTATTTGACGGTATTTTATTGCGATTTACCGATAATAAGAGACGATTATCGATATTTGACTATAATTCACTATATTTTTCTTTATTTTCCGATATCAGATCGGCTGTTATCGATAATACCGATCTGTTCGATACCCATCGCAAAATAATGCTAAAGGACGCACATTAGCGATAAATAAAATTTTCCAGCACATGTCTACTGTGGTCTCCAGTTTCAATTTCTCCATTTGTTTCTGAAAAAATACTGGCATATTCTTCAAACCAAATGGTGGCAATTGGAATTCGTATCTCTTTCCTTTCCACGTGAAGGATGTGAGATGTCTGTGGTTCAGGTGGATTGAGAATTGTTGCGATCAGATGCACGGGCAAAGTGAGCTAGACTTGAAACGCTATAAAGAGAGATGAGAATGAATAAATCACCTTACTTTTTCTTTCCCAAAAACACCGTCGGTTCCCTTCCTTAATTCTTCCTTCACCTTCCTAGCAGTTGCTACAGTCAGATACCGTCCTCGCCCTAGAGACTAACACCAATAGATTAAGAGTCTCAGTCTCATCCTCCGACTGTCCAAGAAACCTGCAAACACAAGTAGTCTCAAAGAATCTGAGACACTCCTCCGACTCTGAAACATGAGCTGCAGAAAAATCCGAAAGAGTTATGGAATTTTTCCGAAACTGAAAATGAAACTGAAACACAAGAGTTTGAAACATTACTAACAGAAAAACAACAATTTATTCGAAAGAAGAACTAATCAATCCTATCAATCACCTTAAACCAGCGGTGCAACCCATTACGGCAAAGATTCCAGTGTAACCACTTCTTCAGAATGTTCCTTCCATGCACACCCCGCGATTCCATTAATCTGTGAAGCGGTAAGCCTGGTAGAATCATAATATGGCCCTCGTGCAGGTCGTCTTCTACATAGATTTTTCCATTGTGGACTTGAACACCAACTGGAAGTAAATCCTGATCCAAAGACACCCTCCCGTGAGCACCAGCCTTGTCCAAGCTGTCCACGCTGTTGCTATTAGCAAGATCTGGCATATCCAAATCGTTGTCCTGGCCTTGCTGGAACTGATAAGTAGATACTTGATTAGAGGTAGCAACACCTTGCTCAACCTCATGCCCATGGTCATCACGCTCATCATACAGTGGCTCAATCTTGAAAGAGCCCACGCTACTGAAAGGACTCTCCCCAGGCTCAAGTGCAGTCTGGGCATTGGCATTTATAACCTGAGCTCCTTCCATTTCAACAACTCTGCGCAGCCATTCTTGGTACTGAACAGACACAGAACCATCATGCATTGGATTGTCGAATCCTGGGATATGAATAGGGACTGGATCACTCAAAGGAACTGGGTTGACTGGACCTTGAACATCTGGACCTTGAACAACAGGATCCTGGACTACTGGATTATCATCAACACTAAAATCAGAACCAAAGATATCATCCAATGTGTAGATAGACTGGGACACAAGCGTGGAACAAGACATAGAACTTGACATTGGACTATGTGTGTCAATCATGGACATTTTGATACACTCCACCCCCCAACCTAACTCCAGCTTTTTATCCCACAATTTGAGGCGCTGAATCTAATACACAATTACACAATTCGAAATCACGTGGCACTACCCCCATTGCCCCATCACTTGTACAAAACAAACTACAGCACAAAGCCCCTTCAATAAAGAAACAACCAATAATTTTGATTATTTATCACGATTATTAATTCAAATTTGTCGCAATAGACCTCCAAACTTAACCCAATTCAAGCTAAAAGGCTTGTGCACTACAAAAAGTCAACAAAAAACCACCAACCCAAAACAGGGTGGCTCCAAAAAATACGCCTCAATCAGGTGGCACTTACCCACTCCCCCTACACGCCCCAAACATGGGAAATTTGCTTTAAAAGCGGGGGTTTTCTGACCCAAAGTGGCACAGATCTACACAAAAGACCCACCACAACCACACAAGCTTAAAACAAGACTTTTAAAACAAATTCCAAATGCAAAACGCGAAGACTATTGACATTATTGAACCCCTTACCGGTCCAATAAACCGCATCTCTCGGGAGATGGCACTCAAGGGTGTTCTTGCACATCCATTGCATCGATACACGTTACATTCGTAACAACAATCCAGGTGCCAATCAACACCTGAACGCTGCTAATGGTGCAAACGCTCAAAACGAGGATCCAAACCAAATCCATCATGCCTTTACCAACAATGGAGACATCTACAGCTTGGTTAACGCTGTCACAAATGACAACAGTTCCTTTCCAGGCAATCTACGTGAGAATATGGCGGCTATCTCACTTATCCTCCTGAATGTCTCTTCCAACTTTAAGATGGTCCCACCATCTGAGTCGACCTGTGCTTACGATGTTCTTAAGAAATTGTTTGCAAGAACTAACTCAGTCAACGACCAACAAGTGAAGACTATTGTTAAGGACTTCACCAATTTCAAGATGGAAGCTACAGAAACCATCGGTGAGTACATAGACAGATTTCGCAAGGTGATCCGTCCAATTATGGCAAACCCCAATGTTGTGGCATTTGCTACGTTGGATACTTTTGTGAAACAGCGCACTGCCATCACCGATGGACTCGTCACACACTTTGCAAACCAAAAGGGATGCATCAGCGACAATGCAAATTGAAGTAGAACTCGATTACAAGCCAATTATGGCTATTGCAAATTTGGATATTTCCTCTTCTCAAACAAACGATACTCATCCACCTTACAGTTGGAACTCAAATCCAAACAACCGTTACAATCCTCTTGCCAAAGCCAAAAAGCCTGTCCCACGTGAGTACATTTGTCCAACATGTAATGGAAAAGGAACACACTGGGGTTGGCAATGCAAGAAAGATCCACGTTACAACGCGTTTGTTTCCAAAAACAAACGTAACGGACAGAGCCGACAAAGAGAAAAAGGTTCCAAATATCAATACAACAATCCTCAAGCAAACATGAATGCTGATGGAAACGGCAACTTAATCTGCCAAGTAATTGCTGCCTTAAACGGTGCAGCCTCCAATCACACATTGTCAAATGAATTACGCCAAGCACTCAATAATGCTCAGATTGCCAACAACAAATCTGAGCAGGGTTTTTAATTAGCCCAGGTGGCAACTCCTGGGTTAACCACAACTCCATAACACCCATTCCATCATCACAAACTTGGCAACCATACTACCCAATCATCATTGACAACAGAAGCAACACAAGCATCCTTAAAACTATTACGTACTTTACGCACCTCAAATTGGAAAAATCCATTGTGCAAACGTCTTCAAAAAGCGCTCTGAGCCTTCAAGCTCTTGGTGTTGGATATTCCAGTCTTCAAGGCGGAATACAACACGTCGGCGGTGAGAGGCTGCACGATAGCCAATAAACATGTTGTAGCTTGTAGAGAGAACTGTAACACTTACCAAAGTCTCAGATAGCAGATTATACGTAGCAGGCTAGGCTTGTGGCTTTGGAAGTGGTGTGTGTGGTTTGGGATCAGACACTACCGAGGGTAGAATAACCACAGTGAGAGTTTTCTCCACATCTCCTATGGAGATTGTGCTCCAATGGCGTCATCTGGAGGCAAGAGGGCAGAAAGGGAATTAGGATCAAGAGAGAGAAGAAGTGATGAGAAATCGCGCCCTCGTTGTCTGCGTCCTGAACGCATAATACCTAACACTTGGTACCGGCACAGCCGTTATCAAACTCCCTAATGGACACACTATCACATTGCACAATGCAAAATATGCACCAGATGTGACAACACATCTTCTCTCCATTAATGTTATTGAAACTAGTGGATACCATTTTGTCTCCATGGGCAACAAACCTGGATACATAATGAAATCAATCAGCAACAATCCTTTGGATAACCACATTGTTGTTGCAACAACCAAAAAGGTTTACGGTCTTCACTTTCTCCCGACAAAGGAATCAGACCAACTCACAGAGCCTACAAGCCATTATGCTCTACTTACAGCTAAACTGTCAACACTAAAAGTCTCTGACCTTACGTCTGAACAACTGGAAAGGATAGCCACTTGTCGTCATCACGAATTACAGGAACTACTCCTACGCCACAGACGACTTGGCCACGCTGCTGTTAGCAGAATTGCATACATGCAGAATAAGAATACATCCACATATCTTGTTCCAATCAAGATATCCACAAAGGATCTTAACTGTGAAATCTGTCATCAATCTACGGCTAACCATAATCCTGTTAAGGGGAAACCATCACAAACTTATCCAGTTGGTCAATTCTGGTCATTTGATACTCTGTCCATTTCACTGCCGCACGAAAACAAGATTCCATACCTGACTGGTGGAATCGATCAAGGCTCTGACATGTTTTTCAAATACAACCATGAGCACAAAGATGAAACTTTGGTCAACTTAATGAGAATCTTGGAAAACGCAATTGAAATTCATGGGCATAAACCCAAATTTGTGAGAGTTGACGGAGAACTCGGAAGCTCACACTCCTTTCGCGAATACTGCAAAGCACGCGGCATAGACCTGCAAGTCACAGCTCAAAAACACCATCATCAGACAGTAAAATTGAGCGTGCATTCCAAACCATAACAAAAATGGCCAGAGCTCTTATGATCCCAGTGGTATCACGAGATATCAAATCTCCCTATGAATTATACTATGGTATGGCACCACTTACCAGTCACATACGCACATTTGGATGCCAAGTATGGTACCTCCTTTATGCCTCCGACACAAAGTCAAAAATGGATCCACGCGCTAGAGCTGCAACTTATGTTGGATGTCAATCACCAAGCCTTGTTAAACCCGGCAAGCTTCTTATAAGAAACTTCAGAGATTGTAAATTTGACGAATCTAAGTTTCCTGGCATACCACCATCACATATAGCGCTCCATACACACAAGACTCAGAAAACTCTGGTCTCTTCATACGAAATGTTAACAATCTGGACTCTACAACAGTTGATGCCAAAGTCATGTCAGCTGTTCTCAAACGACTGGCAATCAAACAAGCCACACTATCTGACTCCACACTTGACGCATTACGTCGTTATGAGCCTCCACCACCACCAGCAAAAGCTGTCCAAAAAGCCATCAACGCACTTGAATTGAGGAATGTGTCCAAGGAAAAGCCCAAGGTCTGATCAACTTTTCCCTTCACCCTCAATATGCATCACAAACAACCATGATATCTGGTTTACATATTCCGTCTGCGGATTTAACGGCCAAATCCTTGCACCACATAAATTGGGAAATTACATTTACAATTAAGCACATCCCTCACGCACTCAATACGCATTACATCTAAGCGCGACGCGTATTTACATCCTGCACTTTGTGAAAAACAATCACGTCCAAATTCCCTGTTGCAATCTCAAAATACATTACTAAACTCAATGTCACCTTAGACCGCGTCAAAGATAAAAAGTACTATCTCCCAACACAAACCATACAACAAACCATCTCAAACAAAGAGAATCACTGCCTCTCACAACACCTGGATCATTCCAAAACCAGATCCAGTTTCTGCCGAGTACACAAACAACTACTATGGCACTACAGACCATGATCCAACCTCATTACTCTCAGCACTAGATCCTACCAATCCTGAAGCTATCACAGAGTTTGGACAAGATTGGTTAGCAAAACAAGCAGACAGAAAGGAAGCACTTTCCAGACCTGACAAGTCCGAATGGGTTACTGCTGAGGCCTACAAACTTAAACAATTACGGGACACTGGTACCTTTACGCTGGTTGAAAAGCCTCCTGGCACTAACGTTGTAGGATGCAAATGGTACTGGCATATTCTTCAAACCAAAGGGTGGCAATTGGAATTCGTATCTCTTTCCTTTCCACGTGAAGGATGTGAGATGTCTTTGATCCAGGTGGATTGAGCATTGCTGGTAGGCGCCTTCCAGATCAATTGTTGAGAAGATATTTGAATCCATGATTGTCTCCAGAGCATCGCGACAGTTTGGGAACTCGCGGCGGTAATCAACCGTCTGTGAGTTTAGGGCTCTCACGTCTAAACAGACTCGAATCTTCGCAATTTTGCCGTTCACAATCCTTGGCGGCGCAATTATGGGAGCGTTCCAGTCTGATAGCCCTGACATCTCCACGTTGCTCCCTTCTGCTAGCCACTTTGCAATTGCTGCTTCAACCGCTGCCTCTTGTTTCGCTGGTATCTTGTATTGTCGAATCCATGACAGGTTTGCGCTGTCAATAAAGGTGATTTGGACTTCAGCTCCCTCGATTGTGGTTTTGGCCCATAGATTGATCTTGGCGTTTTTGTCTAAATTTTGTCCTCCTGATAACTTTGCTTCTGGAAACACTTGCTTGAGCTGTCTCGGTTTCAAAAGGCGCCGGCGGGGAGTGTCTCCTGCCGCTGACAGGCCTGTGAGTCTGATTCCTATTCCCGGCATGACATCCATCCCTAGGGTCAGAATTTCTTCTGGATTAGACGCTAGGAGGACATTTGGGTTTCCAATCCTCAGTCCTGATTCTTTTCTCAAATTCTCTCAGGCTGTGTCCCTGCTCTCTCTTTTTTTCATATAAAATTGGTAGCAAATAAAAGATACATGTTAGCTTGTGATCGTGTCAAATTGGTATTGTTCAGTTGAGTGCTATTGGGGTTGCATTCTGCTGTAATGTAGTTGGGCGGATCGGTGTGATAGTTGACGTAATGCGAGTTTTGGGGAAAAACTTGTGTCTTTATTATATGTGGCACAGTCATAATAAAACAGTGTTTGCATTCAGCACTCCCCTCCAAACACTGATTGGACAAACGCGGCTGTGGGTTAGTTTATGTGTTGATGGCGCTGGAGTATTCTTGAAGGCAGCTGCGAACAATCTGAAGAAGATGAGCAGGGAGTAATTTGAGTCCAAGTAACTCGCGAGGGCGGATGAACTTAATTGGTCCGAGAGGCTTGGTAAGGATGTCCACGATTTGGTCTTCTGACCGTGTATCAAGGAGATGTACTAGTTTATGGTGGACCAGGTCACGAATGTGGTGATAACGGATGTTGATGTGTTTTGAGCGGTTAGTGTAAGTATCACTGACGCACATACTGTGAACCGCACGGTTGTCCTCAAGTACTGATATTGGTCCATGCAGTAGTAGTCCACAGGCAACGTATATATTGATAATGGCTTGAATCTCACGACCGAGTTCCGACACTGCAATGTATTCGGCTTCTGAAGCGGAAAGGATGGTGGATGCGGGTTTGGAAGATTTCCAGGATATAGCTCCTCTGGCAAGTTGGACAAGGTAGCCAATTTGTGATCGACTATCGTGGTTCATTGCGAATGACGCGTCGGCTGCACCAATGGGATCCGAAGAAGGGTGGTTTGCGTCGTAAAATATGGAGAGGAATCGGGTATCTTTGATATACTGGAATACGTGCATGAGTCCGTCCCAGTGTTTCAGTGCTGGATCTTGAGTAAAGCTTGAGTATATTGAGAGAGCAACGGATAAGTCAGGTCGAGTGTTGATTGTTAAATAGTTGAGGCAACCAAGTGCTTCCTGGTAGATTTCCCGGTCAAATGGCTGGTCGGCTGTGGGGTGATACAGGTGATCAGAGGGGCTGAGTTTTGGCTGGACGCGCGCAGTTGAAGGGATTGGTGTTGTTATGATTCTTTTGCGTGACGGTGATTGGTGCGTGTGAGCAGTGGGGGGTTGATGTGTGGCTGTGAAGTTGTCTAAATATGGTTTGAATCGGTCAAGGATAGTGGAGATGTATTTGGATTGGTGGATGTAGATTCCTTCTTGTGTCTGTTCTACTTCAATTCCCAGGCATAGTTTGATGGGTCCTAGGTCCCGGATTTTGAATGCTGATTTGATGTCGGCGATGGCTTGATTGATCATGGGGCCGTCTCCAAATAGGCACAAGTTGTCCACATAAGATAGAATAAACACTTCTTTTCCGTTCAGTTTTTTGAAGAAGTTGCAGGGGTCGGCTCGTGACTGTGTGTATCCACATGATTTCAGGTGTGCAACGAGTGTGTTGTACCATAATCGACCGGCTTGCTTTAGTCCGTAAAGTCCTTTGACCAATTGAAGTACCATCCCTTCTGGTAGTCCGTATCCCTCTGGTGGGCGCATGAAGATGACTTCATCAAGGACGCCGTGGAGGTATGCTGATGAGATAGTGATCATTCTGTTCGACCACTTTTTCTTAGCGCACAGTGCCAGGTAGAGTCGGAAAGTGGCGCGCCTGATAACGGGGGAATAAACCTCAGAGTACATCAGGAAACTGCACCTGTTAATGCCATGTATTACAATAAATTATTGATATTGTTGATGTCTTGAAATGTGCTTGAAATGTGGTTAATGTGTTTGGCTCATCAGCAACAAATGAACAATCCATTGACGTTGCATTGCGATGCATTGTTGAGACATTCCTGATACATCATAACATATGAACGATGTGCAAAATGACGAAAATGTGTTTGAATTTATTAAGAGTCTAATATTTGAATTAGCAATATATTGGTAATAGATTGAAATATTATTTGAATGAATTCACAGAAAGGAGTCCAAAGTAATAATGCGGAGCTCAATCAGTGCTGTAACATATTTTTGACCACAAATTACGCTCTGCATATGTGTTTAGGTATACTCTGCCTGTATCTCCCTCAATGCCGTCTTGAAAGTATGGAATAATGTGAGCCCTTCCCTCTATGGCTTCCAATGGTGCAACAATTATACCTTGGCTTGGCTCTTGTCTACCTGCTTCACGCAAAATAAAAAGACCTGTTTTGTTTTGGTGCACCTTGGAAAGTGGCTTATACTTCTTTAGAATAACAAATGGTTTGACTCCCGTTTGGTGGCTCACACTTATAAATTTGAGTGCCTGTCCAACTAAGTAATTACTACCACCCAACCCAGTGTCAACTGCAACAGCTTTGACCAACTGTCTATTGTAAATGCAAAAATTTGCTGAACTGTTTGAAGATTCAATTCGGAGGAATTCAACATGTGGTTTGTTGTCTTCATCAAATTCTGTGACACGGAGTGTCCGGAAACATTTGTGCTATTTCTTTTTAGAAATTTTCCTTTATCCAACAACACACTGTACCTTCACAGGTTGAACTTCAATATCATAGAACTCTATCTTTTGCTGTAACCCCATAAACATAACATCAGAGTTTTCGTATTCCCTGAAGTAAATGGACTTGATAGGAGCACATAATGAGTACTGAGCTTTTGTATTGACCCAAAGCAAGGGAGTGGCGTTCACATTCTCTGACAATTCAACAAGCTTAGTGATAAGGAGTACCTTCTCTTTTCGTGTCACATATCGTATCATTTGAGCTTCTGAGTTCTTTCTATTTGTGTTTTGGTACGCAGACACAACGTTAACTCGTTGCGTTGACTCCAAGTGCTCTGTACCATATGAATCTGAGGCACCAAACTTTTTAATTGCATCTACAAATGTTGCCAGAATGTGCATTTTTGGGAAGTTCATGTCTTTGCCCAGAATTTTGAAGAACTCAACTTCTTCTTCAAATTGCTGAAGTTTCTCCTTCAGTGCATCCAAGGAATCACTGGTGTGACAAGTCGAAGCAATCATGATGGCAATATCAAGCAAAGTTCGTAAACAGAGAACACAGTCAACCGGTACAAGATCAACAATACAGGGCAAAAGTCCCATCATTATGCTTGAATAGTCTTTTTTGGTGAGTTTGCTGAGCTTTGACACCCCTTTTGAGAAAGAATTGAAACCTGGATACGATGGAACTGCCGAAAATCGCGTATCCATTAACTTCAATCCATCTGGTCCATGCTTTGCAAGAATGATTTGCTTTGTGAACGGCCATAAATGGTACCTGAAAATGCCAATGTAGATTGAATGCAATGGGTCGGCAGTTATAGCACGATCGAGAAGAGTGTTTGTGCAATTCTTAAAATGCATTTCTAACAAATGGCATTTGACCTTTAGATGCAAAAGCTTTTCTCATTGCGTTTTCTGTTTCTTTACTCATTGCGTTTTTGAAATGTTGTTGAATGACTTCTGTTGTTTTGAGCGTCCATGTTGCACATGACTTTCCACATTCACTCAAATAATTTTTGGGTATAAAGCAGCATGGCATAGGAGACATCTTGTTGTTTTGACTACCAGTTGAAACCATCATGCCTTCTGAATAGTCCAAATTATAGTTGAACAATGACGGATAAAATATACGATTTCGGCCATCAGGGCTAACAAGTTCAACACCACTGTCAACCCAATCATGTATCTCGGCCAAAATAATTGATAAAGCTGCATGGTGGACAGCACGAGTATATTCGCGTAGAAAGTCCCCACCACTGTCAAAAGACGTTTGGCCAGAAACAACTGGGAGATAAGTAACCAACATACTCGCAATATTAGCAAGTTTTTTTCGGTGACTTTTCAGTAGATTTCCAAATGAAACAACAAGTGGATGAAATGACTGCTTTCCTATTTTAGTAGCAAGGGCTTTGTCGGATCCAAAAATTAACAGAAGCACTGTTCCTGCCTCTGGCAAATGATTTTCAAGCTCTTCACAGTAATCAGAAGAGAAAGCTTCATCATAGAGCCGATTCCCAGCTTCATCGTATTGCTTTTCATGTTTATATTTAAAGGCATTTGCAATAGTGCAATCTTTAAGCTTATTGATAATTAGCTTCTTCAAAGACCTAAGTGGAATGGTGACAGGTTTTTGTCGGTATGCCTTCCTGGCCTTCAGTTCGTACTTTTGATGCATGTTTTTAACAATTAGGGACAGTGGGATGACTACTGGTTTGAAATCCTATGATTTGTTATATTCACAACATTATTTTCAAACTCACAATATTGATTGTCTTAAATGCGTCTAATGCTTTGTGTAATTTCTTTCCACTTTCAAATGATGGAACAGCATTTTTTTGTAATTGCGGCTTGTAAAATTTTAGCACCTTGGTAATTGCAGTTTGTCCCATTGGATTATCCAAAATCATGTGTTTCATCACATTCAAGTCGGCGTTTGAAAAGGCTTGTTTTACACGTGGAAGAATGCTTTCTTTTAAATTATACACGACGTTATCGATTGGAGTACCTATCATATGTTTAACAACAATCGATTGTTATTTGTCAAACCGTGTTGAATCTTCCCATCATCATCCCCATCGTCATAGTCTTGCTCAGCTTCCTCTTTATTTGTACCTTCTGTGTTGTTGAGTCCAACTTCTTCCATGATTGCGTCAGTGTTGAAGGTGAGATTTTCGACATCGACAATCTCATCGGAGAAGACCGTTTCTTCGTCCAGACGTTGCCGCAGATAGTTTTTGTGTTTTGACGTCATATGGCGCCCAAGCGCGTCTTTTGTGTTGAACGTTTTTCGGCAGTTGAAGTGGCACCTGAAAGGCGTCATTGATTTTTGTTGGAATTTTTTCATTCAAATTTGCCTTCATCAATGCCCCCAAAGTTGAGCCTCAAGAAGCAGAAAGGTTCCAAAGGCAAGATTCCAATTACCAAAGGATCAAATCCTAAGGCTACGGAGAAAGCCATCAATACTTTGCGCTTGAAATTGGCTGCATTGGAAAGGAACGCTGAGAGAAAAGGGAAGGCAATGGCCACTAAAAGGTAAGATCAAGCTGTCGTTAAAGGTCTTTACTCATTACAAAGTAGATCCGCACTCAAACCTGTCTTCGAAACAAACAGACGCATTTTCGTGAAAGGGTGAGTAAATCTTATCTACACACCCCTCTCTTCCTCTACTCTCCTCCTCCCCCTCTCCTCCTCTATCCTCTCACCCTCACCCCTGTCCCATCCTCCCAGTGTCGGCGCTAGCGATTGCGGCGGTCACAAGTTTGCGATCCATTGCGGATGGGGATCGCTACTCGGTCGCTGTGATTGCAAGTATGCTATAACCAAGGCACTGCCGGCGTGTTCAGTCAGCGAGCGCACCCGAAAGTGATCTCGCAACCAGCGGGATCGCGCTTGTCGCAGCTGTCTTTGGTTCGAGCACGCGCGTCACCTTCAGCCACCCAACCACCTGCTACAACCAAGACACTGCCGGCGAGTTCAGTCATCAGCGAGCGCATCCGAAAGCGATCTCGCATGTTTGCGAGATCGCTTTCGGGTGCGCTCGCTCTCGATTGCTCTTGTCGCAGCTGTCTGCTTTGAGCACGAGCCTCGCAGCAGCCACCCAGCTACTCAACCACCAACCATCCCTCCAACCATGTCCTGTCCCGCGTCTACAGTCTACGTCCAGTGACGCTCGCTTTGTACTCGACCCCCTCGCTCCCCTCGCTCAATCCCTTTAAACCACGCGCCTTCCTGTGCCCCTCTCTCCACCATCTACGCCTCTTCTTCGTCCATATCCGTCGTAACGCCCATCATAAGAACGTAAACAGCTTGTTTGTGTTCTTATGATGGGTATTACAATGGTTCCTACTCATCACCCATTGCTCCCATCCTCTCCCGTGACGCGCCACAGCAATAACACTTGCGCGAGAGTCGTGCGCTGTTAGTTCGCTCTCGCGCAACTGTTGTTGTCTTGGCTCTCCCTCTCAGTCTCTCCCTTGTCTCCCATCTCTCACCCCATCCCAGCCACTGCTACAATACTCACACATAGTATCTCCATTTCGCGCGCGGCGTGTAATAGTCAACAAAGCGCAATTATTATGCAGTGCCTCAAACCCTAACCCTCCAACCCCCTCATCAACCCTCCTTCTATCCGTCTTTCCCTTTCGCTATAGTCTGTTAGTAACCATATCTTTTATTTAGATCAACTTCCAAAAGATTGGACTCTAGTGAGGATGAAGGTGATGGTGATGGCAAACAAATGGTATTCGATGAGGAAGAGGAAGACAACGAGGAGGAAGAGGAAGACAACGAAGAGGAAGAGGAAGACAATGAAGATAATCAGAACAATGAGGACTGTGACATTGGTGAAAATTCGAAAGAGGATGAAGAGCAGGATGAGATTGTTACGGATGATGTTGGTGGGAAAAGTATTGGACAAAGCATGACCAGCTCTCGAATGTCTGGAGACAGGTTTTGGAACCATGTCATGACTGACACGTGAGTCTTAATTTGTTGACTTTACTGAAAAAAAATAGTGAAAAGAAAGATCTCATTCGTTTGTTTAAAGCGGATTCTCTCCGATTCCTGTTATTTGTCCCTTCCATGACAGGCCAAGGCGATGGACAAGCTCAAGAACGTATATGGTTGCTGCTGAAACGTGCAACTGCTTCAGAAGTGAAACAACGGATCTCAAGCCTACCAACAGGCATTTATGAATTGGTATAATCCCCACAATTTTTAATTTTCACTAAGTTGTGTCATAGTACAAAACAAAAGTTCAAGCTCAACGTGCAGACATTGCACATGCTTTCTGGACTGCTTTCAATCAGAATGATCCATACAAGCTGGATCTCAAAACATTGACTCCCAAGAAGGAACTTGCTCAAAACCTTATTGATGACACAAAGTGAGTGCTTGGGAGTTTCTTTTTGCTTGCTCACCATCATTGTAGCTTTCTTCATCATGTTGAAACAGTGGAAGAGGAAGATGTACTTCACCAGTTCCAAAACCCACAGTTCATGGATGCTGCAGCATGTCTCATGGGGCTTTCACAATTTAGATACTGTGTGACTGTTGAACAAGTCATCAAGGATGGAAACTTTAACACTCTTGCAGCCATGGCTAGTCTTGTAAGTTCTACCTGTTCAGAAATGTTGTGCTGATTTATGTTGGAAGGTTCGCCACCAACTTCACAGAGTATCGTTTCCAGATGCGGAATTCAAAAGCGGGTGTGATTCAGCTTGTCTTTATTTTCAGCTGATTCAAGGAATACGTGGAAAACAGACAAACGGTGAACCTGCTGAAGAAGGACTTTCAGAAGAATTGGGAAAGGGTGCAAGAAGTTTCTACCTCAAAATGAAAGACCGCTTCCAGTCCTCTGTGTCAGTTCAAAGAGGAAAGATATTCAATATCTAAAGATTATCTCTATTTTCATCCATTTGAATAAACATTTATGAAGTGTATTGGTATTTATGCAGAATTGTTAATGTTATTAACATACCTTGGAATACACCACTCGTGTATGGCCAACTTATGACTAATTCATGAGAAATTCATTTATATATATGTCCAATACAAATCCAGCATATTGCTAATACATTGCTGATGCATTACTGTTAGTCTTCTAGTACACAGCTCATACATTGCTTGTGATTTGCTCATGCATTGCTCATACATTGCTCATGCATTGCTAGTGCATTGCCATAATTGTTTGCATTGCCAATATCTCAAAAAGGGGAGGGGGGGGGGGGGGGGGGGGGGGGGACACATGGTTGACATTGCCTACATTGCAATTCATTTAAATACAATTAAATATAATAAAGTGCATTTCTTGAGTCTACAGATGTAGTTGATGCCAAATCGTTGGGTGAAGCCTTGTGCCACAAGTCGGGCTTTGAACCTTTCCACTGTTCCATCTGCGTTGAGTTTAACCTTGTATACCCATTTGCATCCGACTATATTTGATCCAGGGGGTAGGTTGCTGATAGAGCAGGGAAGAAACGTTCCCATTCCTTTGAGCGAGTTCTTTTCTTCCTCTTCTGCACGGAGCCAAAAGTACTTCCAGGGGCTTGCCATAGCTGCTTTTCGGTTGCGTGGGGATTGGTCTTCAAGTGGCACATACTTTGGTAGTTGATCGGATAGGGGGTTGTCGCCTGGGAGTTGGTCAGTGTGGTTGAATACTGTCCATCCTGTTTTGGGACTATTAGCAAGCAGGTTTCCAGGCTGATTTTTCTTACCAGTGAGTAGGTCTTCAGTGTAGGCTATTGTGTCGTCTTCGTCATGTTCTGGCATGATGCTTGACGATTGCCGGAAGCGTGCTTCTGGGTTGTGGATTCGGTTTCCTTGAGGTTGGATGTGTATTTTTCGAAGGAGTTCGGCGAGTGAGTCTTCAGTGGGGTTTTTGGGGTTGGGTAGGTTGAGGGTGCGGCATATTGTGGCGACGAGGCTGTTGAGGCCAGGGGTCCATTCTCCATCCTGATCAGATTCTTGTGATTCGCTCTCTGACGTGTCATCATTGTTACCGTCGATTTCGTCATAGTTGGTGTTGGATCGGCGTGGGCGTTGGGCACTTGTGCGGTCAGGGGGTTTGTCGACTGTTGAAGGGGGGTCGTCGGATGGTATGGGTTGAGGAGTTGGTTCGGAGGTGGCTTGTGAGGTGGGTGGGGTTTGTTTGGAGATTTGGAGGATGTTGTTGTCAGTACGTCGTTTTTGTTTTGCTGCTTTCGCTTCAGTTTTTGTTTGCGTGTTGTTGCTGGTTCGGGCATGAGTGCTTTTCTGTTCATATCCTTTGTGGTGGTTAGTGTTTTTGTGTGGCATGCTGTTTTCCTCACCTTCAGTGTAGCAGGGTTGAGGGGGTCATTCTTGAATCGCTCCTTCCTTTTCAGGAATATATTGATTTGTTGGTTTGCAGTGTTGAGGTCTTCTTGCGATAGTGCGTTGAGTTGGTGTGCGATGACTTCGGGGGTGGTGGCGTCGGTGCTACCAGGTCCAACTTTTCGGGAGGGGATAGCAGTCTGCGTGGCGTCGCGTGATGAACTTGCCAGAAGCAATGTCAATGAGTTTGACATGGGTTCTGGAGAGGTGTCCCACGTACACAGCTGGTGCGGTTTTTGGATCCAATTTGTTGCGGGTTGTCTTGGTGCCGTCTGCTGGGTTTTGTTTTGTGGTGTCGGATTTCTCGAGGTGGTATTCGACAGCAGATCCGAACACTTGGTAGTGCGATACGTAAGGGGCGTAACCTGACCATTCCTCGTTGGGGGAGAAGACGTCTCGGCTGGTTACTGTTGAACTAGTTAAGATGGGGTTTGGGTGGTGATGTTTTTGTACCTGGTTGCTTGTTTTTGATTTCGTTGGAGTGTGGGAGTGCGACGTCCCAGTCGTTGGCGGATAGGTTTGGTGCCCCGGCTATGAACGTTCTCATGATATCGCATATGGTTTGGATGTGGGACTCTGCGACTCCATCTTGCTCTGGTGTTTTCTGGAGGGTTGGTTCAATGGTGATGTTGTTGGCGGCACAGTAGTTATGAAAGGATGTGGAGAAGAGTTCTCCTCGGTCCATGCGGATATGTTGCACTCTTGTTGGTCGGTCTATTGATGCGTGCAGTTGTTCAATGAGTTGAATCACAGCCACGAGTGCGTCGCTCTTGTGTTTTAGAGGGTAGACCCATGATTTCCTTGAGCGATCATCAACGACAATGACAAAGTACTGGTTTCCGAATCGGTCTTTCCCAAGTTTGGCAACGTCGACGTGAAGGGTTGCGCCGAGGTTGTTGGTGTTTGGCGGGAGAGATGGGAACGGGGCTCTCTGTTTTTTGCCTGGTTTGGTTTGTGTTAGAGGGGTACTTTTCATTGTTTTGATTTACCTTTTGTGCAGTCAGGGCATGTGCATTCTGGGTCAATGGCGACTGAGATTGGTAGGTCAGCTGTGGTCCTGTGACAAATCATGTACCAAAGGCAGTCGTATGATATATGTCCCAGGATTTTGTGTGTTCGTTCCGTGTTGAAGGACAGTGTGTTTTTGAGGTCCAAGAGGTATTTGCGGGTGAGGCTGGACATGGCTGACGGGCGGACTTTCGTGAATGAAGAGTGGACTGATCCGTAATACTGTGTGGACCTTGGTGGTTCGTCGATGGTGGGGATGAAGGGTAGGCCATATTTGCAGCGGATATCGATGAGTTTGGTGTCCTTCTCGCGGTTTGGGGAGATTCCCTTCTGGTAGATCCAGATGGAGGACTCGTGGGATGATTGGTCGTCGTAGCCAAAGTAGTAGAGGTTTTGTTTGTTTAATGACTGGGGAGAGTATGTTATTGGTTATTGGTATATATTGTTTATTACCTTTTGGGGAACAAGAGTGGCTGGTGCAGAGGGGGAGTATATGGCGTTATACAGGTTGATTGAGATGACTTTGTTGTTGATTCCTTTAGTGGGTATGACAGCATGGCCGTGGCCGTGGGCCATGATGGCAGAGGCGTTGGCGGATATTCTGATGGGTTTGGGTCGGGGGTATTGGGTGAAGGTTTTGAAGTATTTCTTGTCACGGACTACTTCTAGGTCTGGGTGGGTTTAGTTGTGTGTTGTGTGTAGTGTATTGTGCTTACTTGCTCCAGTGTCAATCATTACAGCGTGGCAGGTTTTGTCGGTTTCTGAGGGTGATATGGATGCGGCGAGTTTGGAGAGGGCAGGGACAGGTAGTGGGTCGATGTTGGTGAGGTTTTGGTGGTGGGGTGTGCGTTGGTTGGTGGCTTGTGGGTTTGTAGTCATCTTCCTTGTCCATTACCCACGCTCTCCGTGGGCTGATTCAAAATCCTGATCTCCTTCCTGTTCGGCGTGTTTCATCCAATCTGGCTTGTCATCCTGCTGTTGCTGTTGTTGCGCTTTCACTTCGTTTGGATGTGAGTTGTAGGCATTGTATTCGTCGTATTGTTGCTGATTGTCGTAGTACTTGTATAGGTCGTAATAGTGGGGGTTTATGGGGAAGGGTTGGTAGTACATTGATTGGTCGAAGGATGCGGCGACGTTTGCTGTTCGATGGGGCAATTGATAGCGATGTGTCCCGGTTCCCCACAGGTGAAGCAGAGGCCAGAGTTTGGTGGTCGTGGTGGTCTGGCTGGTGGTGTGGTTGCATTTGAGGGTGGACGGATACCAGGAGATCGTTGATACGGGTGGTATTGTTGGAGGTGCGAGGGGTTTCCGAGTGGAATAGGCCGAGTTGCTGTTGCGGGTAGGAAGTGAGGGTTTGGGGTGACGCCATCTTTGAGGAATCTTCTGTGGTATGCGCGGTTGATCATTAGGCCTGGGTTGGTTGGGTGTGGGTAGAGGTTGGGGTTGGGGTTGCTGTTGGTTGATGGTTGGGTAGGGGCGGGTGGGTTGATTCTGTTTGCGGCATACATGAATGGTGTTGGGATTTGTGGCCTGAATGGTGGGCAAGGTCCCATGGCGTTTGCGATTAGGTGGAGGGCGGGATTTTGATTCCAGTTTGGGTTTTGGGTGGGGAACTGTTGTAGTACGACGTTTACGTAGGGGTCGTGGTGAAGTGGTTGATCGGGTTGGACCACTGTGTTGGCTGTGGCGGTTGGCGGTGGCTGTTGGTCGTTTTCTTCACCGGCGAATTGTTGCAGTTTGGCTTAGATGTTGACGAGTCCCTTTTTCCCAACGCTGAACGTGTTGCGGTGTTGCAGTACAAACGGCTTGAACGTTTTGACGTCGTTCATTCCGTCGAGGGAAACTCCGAATGCCCATTTTTCGTCCAGTTGTTCAGAGTAAGCGGTAATTTTCTTTCCTGTTGCGTGGTTTTAGTGTGTTGGGTTGTGGTCGTTCATATCTCATACCAGAAACTTTGGCTGAGGCGTAGAGGGTACTGAATCGGGCAATGTAAGCGGAAGCCGTTTCTCCATTGTTCATTTGGATGTTCACGTAGGCGTTGTGTGTCTTTTTGGAGTTGGAGGATTCCAATGCAGAGACTTGTGCTTCAATGGCGGAGATGGCTTCGTGGGCGAAGTTGAGGTCTTTGATGAGGGTGTGTACATTCCCAACGGTGTGATTGCGGATTAGTCCTATGGCGATGTTGTTCATCTTTCGAGTGCCAGGGAAGACCATCTTTGTGTTGTCGTCGTCCAAGAGCTGGTAGTACTTCCCTTCGTGTGGGATGAAGTTTGCCAGGACCCACTTGAGTTTTTCAATAGGAGTGGCGGAGTTGTTCAGGTGTTTGGCGATGGCTGCGTTTTCGTCGATGCCTAAGTTGAGGGTTTCGTTGATGCATTTTGTGTCACAAGTTGGGTGGGAGTCTTTCTCAGACGCGTAGGAGATGAGTCCTTTCTGTTTGTTTTCGTGTTAATTGTTTCTATTCTGTTTTTATGGGTTTTGCTCTCAGCTCATTTTCGCTTTGTTGCTCTGTGTTTCCTTTCCTCCTTTTACTTATGTTTGTTTCTCTCTTTCTTTTCTTTTCTTTTATCTCTTTTGGTCTCTTTTGGTCTCTTTTATACTTCCCTCTTTTCTTACATTTACCTTTGTGTTACCTTCCTTTCCGTTGGGTGTGTTTGCTGTTTCAGATGTCGTTTTCGCTCATATTCTATTTTCGAGTTTCGCTAGGTTTACTTTGCTCGATCCCGTGTTGTTTTATCTTCGCGTTCGATTTCTCAGGTTTGATGTATGTTGTTCAGGGTGGTCGTGATGGGTTGTGATGGGAGTGTTGGGTAGAGATGGGCAGTATGGGTTGTTGTGATGTACCTTGAATGTTTCGAGATTCTCTCTGCGGTAATCGCTGAGAACGAAGAACTTGTACTTGATTTCGTGGTGAGACATATGAGCTCTTAATCTGCTGTAATGTAGTTGGGCGGATTGGTGCGATAGTTGACGTAATGCGAGTTTTGGGGAAAAACTTGTGTCTTTATTATATGTGGCACAGTCATAATAAAACAGTGTTTGCATTCAGCACATTCTACCCAGTCAGAGACGCGACTAGTGCTTGTGCAATTGGGGTTGCATCCTACCCAGTCAGAGACGCGACCAGCGTTTGTTGCAATTGTGTAATTGAATTCACTTGCAATATGCTGGACCAGGTGAACTTCCTCCGAATGTGTGCGCTCTACTGCTTATACTACGTTGTGCTTTGCTCGTAATAGGAATGTGGAGTTCGGCTGCTCCCCGTCTTAGTATCTCCTTTGCATTTGTTTCTTTACTATTTGTCGGCGGCTCGCTCCGCTGACTGTTTATTTGGCAAGTAGTCTGTGACTTGTGGTGTCTGTATTGCCCGACTTCTGTTCAAATGATGTCAGGCTCTGTAACTCAAGGGAAAAAATGTGGAGCTCAGCTGCTGGCGGCGCAGCGGTGGCCGAGGTGGCAGGTGAGATCCCTTGGAATGTCCGATTTATTGATAACAAACTCTCAAAATGCCGGGTATAACCCTAAAGAACACGACAATAACGAACGGCTTACAAGTTACAGTCACCGCGCAATTTCTGTACTGGGACAGGTATACTAAGAGCTATTGCAACAGAGAAGATGGCGAAGAGGATCTTTAGTACGGGGCCAAGAGCCTATTCAGTTCAAGTTGACGGGAACGCGTCTGTTGTTTGGGGAGAATATTGTCAGGTGGAAGAAAAGGCAAAGTGACCAAATAAAGAATCATCCATTTCTGAATCCTATCAATTATTCTCTTAACACAGACATTGAGCAGCGATGGAAGGGAGGCGTGATTCCTCCCTAAAAAAACACGTGAAAAATGACCAACACACGCAAGATCCTCATGATTGCAGGCGATTTCAGCGAAGACTACGAAGTAATGGTCCCTTTCCAAACCCTCGAAGCCTTTGGATTCCAAGTCGATACCGTCTGTCCTAACAAGAAAGCCGGCGAGACAGTTGCCACTTGTGTTCACGACTTTGTTGGTTTCCAAACCTATGCTGAGACCCGTGGCCACAACTTTGGCATCAACAAGGACTTTGACGCTGTCAATGTCGAGGAGTACGTGGGGCTCTACTTGCCTGGCGGTAGAGCGCCTGAATACCTTCGCTTGAATGACGATGTAATCAAGATGACCAAGCACTTTTTCGAGACCAATAAGCCAGTTGCCTGCATTTGTCATGGAATTCAGATCTTGACTGCCGCGGGGGTTATGGCTGGTGTCCAGGCTACCTGTTACCCTGCCTGTGCTCCGGAGCTCAAGTTGGTTGGGGGTAAGTTTGCTGAAGTTGGTGCTGCTGAGGCTGTTGTCAGCGGAAACCTTGTTACCTCCCCAGCTTGGCCAGGCCACCAGGCTATGGTCAGAGAGTTTGTCAAGTTGTTGGGTGTTGAGGTGTTGCACCACGGAACCCGTGTGCTTTAAACAATTGCTATCCACAGCCCTATGATCATGTATTAAATAAAAGAAGTTTCTAAGTGCATTTACTGTACAAATAGTCTTCATCGTATATCCCCTCATGCATTCATTTAAGTTAAGAGTCTGGCAACCCGTTTGAACGATAATGAATCCTCATCAATATCCCACCTCCTCATTTCGCCCACTAACCATTTCGCTTCTCCTACATCCCGCTTCATACAAACAATCTTTGCTAATAGCCGAAATAGGGCAATATCCGGTTGAATTCCAATTCTTTCAAGACTCTGATGAATTCAAGCGCCTTCGCTTTAATTTCAATAATTTCATTCGTTAGCATGGGAATAATTGTTTGCATCTTGAGGATCCAACTGCAGCAATCATCGACTTGCATGTTTGCAGTGAAGGCCGAACGCGATAATAACGCACCATTGTGTATGTAATTGTGAGCCTCTTCACACGGATATATGTACACTTTTTTTTCCCTTTCTCCTCGGTTTACAGTTCTTCTTCAAGATAAAGAACCGTGACTAGGCGGTCCGGACCAAGCCTCATTAGGCACCCAATAACTCGTTGGGTCACTTGGGTGATGCCCTGGTCAATATCATGTCCTCAGCTCCAAGGATTCTTTGACTCAGCCTGAATGCATCAACGTCTTGAAGGATCCAAATTGGTGCAAATGAATGAGTGCAGGAACTGGGGTAATGACTTTCGGTGACTCTTGGTGGGGTAATGATGGGGTGATGACTGGGGTAATGACTTCATCAACAGGATTTGAAGTTGAAGCTCCCCTCGAGACTCTTGTCCCAAAATCCTTCTCAAAATCAACCTCGCCAATGTCCTCCAGTTCTAGTTCGAACCAATCTGCTGCCACACTGACCACACCATATCCTTTTATCTCCTACATACCTGTCGATGCGATTGAAGAACCCGTTGACGGCAAATTTACCGTGAATATTGAGATGTTGTATTCGCTTGGGAGTGCAAATCCTCTTCGACCAAAGTTTTTCAGCAACATCTGCACCAAAAAGTGGTTTACGACTCAAATGTATCACACTTGGAAGTCTTCAAGACCTTTTCGCCGTCAAAGACATGAAGTCGACACACTTACAAACGATGCTGCCTGTATTCTTGTGATTATCAGAGACATTTACGGATTGAAGAAGGTTGACGACAGGACCGGGGCATTGATGATGGCACAAGCCCTTGAGATTTCGACGTTGAATCATGAACTTACTTCTTTATCCATGGTAATTCGAAATTTGGTTTTTCTTGATTAGACTAACCAGTTTTCGTCAGCTGGAGCAGACCCCAACCACACCTGCCGGAATATCTGCATCCATTCCAAACGTTGTCGACGCTACTTCTCAAACTTTGCCTTGCCGTTTGTCGTCACCAGTGGAAGAAGTCAAAGACGGAATCGCAATAACTTCGCCAACTAAAAAGCGTGACAGAGACAGTCCAACTGTACCGACCACTGTCGAGAAGAAGGCAGACACGAAAGCAACTCCAACGAAAGCCAGGACTTGGGCAAACGTCGCGTCACCTCCAAAGGCCAATCTGTTTCAGTCTTTGCTGCCTCCTCCAGTTCAACGTACGTTTGTATTTGAGGGTAAGTCTGGAAAGCTAGTGTTTCGCTTGACTGGCGTTAGTCTTGAGAACACTTCAGAGCAAGATGGGTTTCTATCAAGAAGCCATGCCCTTCCCGCGAAGTTTAAAGAACCATGGTTTTACATGGCCGCAATCGGTGACAGGACTTGTGAGTAAACTTGTTTCTCTCCTCTTGTGCTCACTTAAATTAAGGCTCGACACTCTTGGCAAGATTGACGTTCAACAAGAAAAGTGCAGAAGAAAAGTTTTACGCCTCTTATTTTGACGCGAGTATTGCTGGTTGGATCCCCTTGGTGAAAAATGATGGTATTTTGGTTGTTGCTGTCGATTTCAATCAGTGAGTACTTTTTGTGAACGTACCGACACTTACCTTCGTTGCAGGTTCGAACTTTATTCTGTTGACTCGACAAAGACGGACGCCTCTCATCAGCAAGCCGAAGAACACAGAATTAACGTGCTGAAAAAATGCTTGACATACTATGACATTGACCGAACCCTATTGATTGATACAAGGGAATGCGGAGACTGTGCCTTGTACGAACTGAGTCGCAGAATTGAGTTGGGTGGTACCCATGGTTCAGCCTTTCTTGCAACCGATGCGATTCAGCATTTACGGGACATGTCAAAGATTTCTGTTAACATCCTTGTTACCAACTCAGGAACAAGTCGAGCACTTGCTGTCATGAGAACATTGAACGACATTGCAGGAGAAGTTGTTGTTGCGGGGGCATTTGGGGTGATAGGCCGGCACTCGAAGCTGGAGGCAGAGTGCCAAGCGGGTGTCAAGCCACGCACCAAAAACGTTTTCAGCTTTTCCAAAGTTCGGCCCCAAGGCCAACTGGCCATCGATGACAACGCCGACGTGTGGGACCAAACCACTCAGACGCATTATTTGGTGGTAATTTTCCTCCCTCTTCAATTATCCGCTATATTAACTTTTTTTCTAGCGCGTTCCATACTCATCCCTTCCCTGGGACGCAAATCTTTTACCATTGTTGGCGAGGGCCAGATTCTGTCACAAGCGCCTGTATGAGAAGGGATTGTCTTTTGAGCGCAGCTTGAACGATTTTGGGCACAATCTGTTGTAATGAACGGTGTTCCTTTATTGCTTATCTTGCTTAATAAATAAAATCTCTATCTACGGCTATGATAATATCAAATAAGACATTTCTAAGTGCATTTACTGTACAAATAGTCGCCATCGTATATCCCCTCATGTCATGCATTAATTTAAGTTAAGAGTCTGGCAACCCGTTTGAACGATAATGAATCCTCATCAATATCCCACCTCCTCATTTCGCCCACTAACCATTTCGCTTCTCCTACATCCCGCTTCATGCAAACAATCTTTGCTAATATCCGAAATAGGGCAATATCCGGTTGAATTCCACATCTCTCAAGACTCTGATAAATACTGAGTGCCGTCGCTTCAATTTCAATAATTTCCTTTGTTGGCAAGATGATTGGGATCATCGTTTGCATCTTGGAGGATGTAACAGCAGCGATCAACGACGTAAACGTTCGCAGTGATGGGCGAACGCGATAGTCACGAACCATCAATGTGTACAACCGAATTACTTCGCTATTATTTTGGAGACGCAGATGACCAGCCATCAGGCTGTTGAAGCAAAACACATCCGGTGACAAGTGATTATGCGAAACCAGAAGCTCAAAAAACCGAGAAAATTGGTTGTACTGGTCCTGTTGAGTAGCCGATGCATTTTTCGATGAGCTGAGAACAGAGAACAAGACTGTAAAAAAGATGCGATCAAATGCTGCTGGATTTTCAAGTAACGGATCTTCTGGATGATGATCATGAAATGCTGATGCTGCGAGCCGTTTAAGGTCAGAATGTAACACCGATGGCGAAATGAATTTTAGGAGGAGGGTGTATGTGATGATGTTTGGGTGAAACTCAAAGTGTTTGAGGAAATGAAACACGAGACTTGAGTTCTGTAGAGATACGAGCGTTGATAAGATTGAGTTGTATGTATCCGTGCTAGGAACCACTTTCATGGACTTCATATCGGCGAACGTGTCCTCTATCATGCGCACCATCTCCTCCTTTGGATTCTCGTAGAAATCAAGGTTCCGCAGTTGCGTCATCAAGACCATGTGGTACGTATTATGGATTCCAATTACTTCTGCTTGCTGCATCTGCTCAAATAGTTTAATGGCATAGTCGTGCCGGCCATGGCAAATCAAAGACTTCATCAAGATATCGTAGGTGAATCTACGAGGGTATATTCCAGATGAGAGCATAGATTTTGCTGTGTTCATGGCGGAATGGACTTCGCCAGTGGTCATTAGACGACGCATATAGAGTGACTGGAAATATTGGTCCGAGTTCATTTCTGAGAGCGAGATATTGTAGTTGCGATCAAAGCCATTGATGTCGTTAGATTGTAGATGCGAGAGCAATAATATATGCCACATTCGTGTACTGAGAATGAATCCTTTCCCCAACGCCTGCTCACAACATCGTCCAGCAGAAGCAAGATCATTGACACTTGCATAGACTTCCATCAACGAATAATATGTTCCAACATCGGGATCCAATCCCTGAGCAGCCATATTCTGCAATAACGACTCCTCATTAAAAGAGCCATCCTTCTTAAACGACAGAATATACTGATTCCAAGCCTTTAGACTCGGTTCAAGCTTCCACGCCAACATTCTGTGAAACAGCCACTTCACATCATTACTCCGAGAATCTAGATTGAGTTGTTTCAAGAGCGTAGAATACATTGTCATATCCGCCGGCAGGTTATTCAACCTCTCATACTCCAAGAGACACGATACAGCTAAATCCAGATCCCGATCTCCCGTAAACAAGTATCCTTTGAGCAATAATCGAAATATTCGGATTCCAGGCCGGGGAATTGACTCGTCTTGGAGCATGCGGTGGTACCATACAAGTGACTTCCCCATTCGATTCGTAGATATTTGAAATGCTTGCATAACTATAGAATTACGTTAGAAATGCGGTGTTGGAACTGCTGAACGCGGGGTTACCCATCCAATATGATTCCCGACTAACTGCGAGCATAGATTTTTGAAGATTAAACAACGCGACAACTTTCTGAGCGCGTCCTTTCCGTGATAGAACCGTCATTAGAGATGAAACGTCTGTTGGTGAGAGTATCCTTTCCCGAGCCTCGATTTCGTCCCTCAACGTTAATGCGATCGATAAATCCAGGGATATGAGGAAAGATGAGTTTGATATCAGGAGACTGGATTCTTTGGAGGTATAGCTAGGTTTTGAGGAGACGGAGTCAGTGAAACCTCCAAGCTGGTGGATCAGAGTGTTCCAGGATTTGCATGACACGGTGCATTGGGTTTGAAAAGCTGAGAAGTCGGTTTTTGGGGTGGGTATATGGCCTGCAGCGATTTGGAGGAGAGTGTGCAGGCTTTGTGTTGAATGCTGGACTCCTTGTTCTCTTTCTTTCAGGAACATCCGGTATAAGGAGTACCGGCTTGATGATATTGACGATGCATCGTTCAATAGCTTGTCCAGCGTTGACGTTCTGTGTATTGTTGTAGTTGGAGTGGTGATGGCAGTGACAGCAGGTGTTGGAAGGTTGACGGGTATTGAGGCGATGGAGGTGGTATTGCGATACGAAAACGGCATACAGGTTTGATGCCGTATCGGTGGCTGGAGATAGTGGAAGCCTGTGCACAGGAAGCGGCATAAAGGCCTCCTGTAAGGTTGAAGCATTTGTTGTGTTTTTGCTTTTTTCCTTCACCACCGCCATTACAAACAAACACTGGGAGAAAGTACATACGGACGATATAATTTATTTTTAATTCATAGGAAAACATCATAGTTTCGACAAGGATGCCATCTCAGTGTCACGAATGTTTGTGCACGCAATTGCAATCTCTCGAATCAGCCCAGTAATCTCATCGACAGAATTGTGAGCATGCAGACAGATTCGAAGGCGCTCTGATCCCTTAGGAACGGTTGGTGAACGAATTGGCCTCACATCGTAACATTTACTTTGAAGGTATGAGCATACTTGCGAAACGCGTTTGTTTCCTGTTGAATTGATTTGCTATAAATGAAGTAGTTGGATTGAAGAATCGACTTATGAGTACCTGGTACTATTATTCCTTGAATTGCTGTGAGGGAATCGATTGACTCGATTCCAGATGGTAATATCAACTTAAGTTGTGCACGAAAGTGTTTGATCGTTTGTGTCAGCTTGTGTTGGAGCTGGGGGGAGATCTGTCAGGAACACGAATCGATGGCAAACATGTTGATTGCTCACATTTTCTGCTTCTTCTTGCATGAATTCATATGCGCATCGAATAGCAATGAGCGAATGCATTGGAAGAGATGTTGAATACACAAGTGGTCTTGCATAATTCACCAAAAATTCGCGCAGAGTTGATGAACCAAGAACAACAGCTGAATGGTTGAGATTTAGGCTTCCTTGTTTGGCACAGGAAATGGATTACGACGATATACCTCCGTGCGCGCCAACAGCTTTTCCAAATGTATGCAGCCGAGCGAAAACTCTATCTTCCAGTCCAAGCTGACAGACGAGTCCTCGTCCTTGAGGTCCGCAAACTCCAGTTGAATGAGCTTCATCCACAATCAAATGCAGACCGCCCGCCCGTTCTCCAACCTTGTCCATCAGATTCACAATTTGTTTCAGAGGAGCGATATCCCCATCCATTGAATAAATAGACTCGACAACGACAATGATACCAGGTAACTGTGAATAGACGGATGCATTTGATTCTATCCGAGCAACCTGGTCCCATACAAGCTCTTCGAGATGACCAACGTTATTATGCCTCCATTTTTGAATGACAACGCCCTTTCGGCACTGACGGAGGCCGTCATGGACACTGGCATGAACCAACTCATCGAAGAGAACGGAAGATCCCGGGTGAGGCAAAGTAGCAAACAGGCCCAGATTTGCATCATAGCCCGAATTAAACAACAAAGCAGTTTCAGCATTGTGGAAATGCGCAAGGAAGGCTTCAAGGTTGACGGCTGTTGCAGAGTTGCCTGAGAGAAGTCTTGAGCCTGTGCTCCCACCCAGTACTTTCCCTTCTATTTCTAGATTCGATTCCAATTCGCTGTTTAGAGCAGCAAGGAATCGACAGTGCAGCTGAGTTGAGCGGGCCAGACCCAGGTAGTCGTTTGAAGCAAAGTCCCTTGCATCTTGTGGTTGAATGACCAGTGTTCTCAGCAGGTTTTCCGATCGCCGTCTGTTTAGAGCGGTAGAAAGCAGCGAGTCGAGCGTGATTCTTGCCATCTTTTTCTTTGTCGCCAACTCACTCACTCGCTTCAAGACAAATGGTCCACCGCCCCGCAACGTCTGTGTTCCCATACAATGCGGGAATGGCTAGCTACTTGCGTTCAACTGGACGAAGTGAGACTGCTGATGCCTCTGACAAATACTTGGCCGAAGGGCTCTTGAAGGCTGATGCTGGTTGCGAATACGACAAAGTCATTGAAATTGACTTGTCGACTGTCGAGCCACACATTAACGGGCCGTTCACTCCTGGTATGCCCCTTTTTTTACCTCCCATCTGACTCTATCTGAGTCTAACCAATGCAATAGATGCGACCACACCAATCTCCCAATTCAAGGACTTGATCAAGAAAAACGGATGGAACGATGTGGTGTCTGCTGGTCTCATTGGATCCTGTACCAGCTCGTCTTACGAAGACATGAGCCGTGTGTCCTCCATTGCTCGTCAAGCAAAGGCACATGGAATCAAAACCACCGCCGAGTTTTTGGTTACTCCTGGTTCCGAGCAAGTTCGTGCCACAATTGCTCGTGATGGCATTACTGAGGATTTGGAACAAATTGGAGGAAAGGTTCTCGCCAACGCTTGTGGACCATGTGTACGTTTATTTTTTTTGTTCCTATTCTAACGCATCAATCTTAATAACTATTGATATCAGGTATCGGTCAATGGAACAGAACGGATCCAGTCAAGAATGAGCAAAACTCCATCTTGACGTCCTTCAACCGAAACTTCAAAGCCAGAACGATGGATCTAACAAGACAATGAACTTTTTGGCTTCACCTGAGGTATTAGCGTCTGCGTCAATTTAGCAAAACAGTCTTTTTTAAAAACCCTTTTCAGATTGTTACTTCCATGGCTCTCTCAGGTCGTTTGAGCTTCAAGCCAATCACGGATACTCTGAATGACAAGGACGGAAAGCCATTCAAGCTGCTCCACCAACTGGTGACTCTTTGCCCTCCAAAGGCTTCGACGCTGGTTTGTCAAAAGTCCTGAGTTTGAATCCCACTTTAACCATTTGTCACAGGTCGCCTTGAATTCAAGCCCTCCGCAACCCCACAACCTGATGAATCCGTCCAAATCACAATCGACCCAGCCTCCCAACGTCTCCAAGTCCTCGAACCATTCGATGCATGGAACGGTCGCGACATGGAAAACTTGAAGGTTCTTGTTAAAGTTCAAGGAAAGTGCACCACGGATCGATGCGTTACAAGTTGAGTTTTGATTAAATTGCTTACATATACACATCTGTTAACGCTTTGATCAACATCCGAAGCACAATCATGACTGCTATCTATGCCAAATCACTCAAACTCTCAAACGCAAGTGCTACTGAATTCACAAAGGGACGAATCCTCCAAATCGTCAACGTTGACGTCCCAACTCTCGCAGAAGCCGTCCACTCCACACATCAAATTCTTCTTGTTCCTTTCCAACTCGCCTTCTCGTTCTACTACCTGTCTACTCTGTTTGGTTCCGGCTTGTATCCCGTTGGAATCGTTGCTGGTGTTTTTCTCCTCATGGCGCAAGGCCTCATGTTTTTGATCATCACATCGCAGGAGAAATACATGAAGTCAGGAGACGATCGTCTTGCTCGCCTTCGTGAGATTCTTGAAGGCATGAAAATGATCAAAATGCGAGGCCAAGAAAGTTATTTCACCAAAGTGTTGAGTGATGTGCGTCAAACGCAGTTGAAGGCTGTGTTTGGAATGCTTATTGGGTTGTTTGGATTCGTGTTTATGGTTTTGGTTGTGCCATATGGAATGATGATCGGAACTTTTATGGTTTATGGTAAAGTGCTCAAACTTATTAGATATTTCATGACTAATCGCTATTTATATTCAGCTTCGCGTGTTTCTGTGTTGGATCCAGCCGTCTTGTTCCCAGCCACAACATACTTCTTCAACATTTTCGAACCAATGCAAGCACTCCCCATGATTGTCGCTGGTATTTCATCGGCTCTTGTCTCATGGAATCGTATCCGCAAGTTCATGTTGGCTGATGAATCTGAGTTTGTCACTCTTCCTCCAAGCGATTCTACAAAGGGAGAGGCAATTAGTGTTGTGAACGGAACAATCCGTTGGGAAGCGGTCAAGAAAGAAGGCAAGGATGAGAAGGATAAGGAAAAGGAAAAGGCCAAGAAACAAGAAGACAAGAAGGCAGATAAGAAAGCAAAGAAGGGTGGAAAGAAACAAGTTGACGCACCAACCCCTGTCGAGATTGTGCCTCTGTTCAAGGATTTGGATCTTTCGATTGCTGCTGGAAAGTTGACTGCCATTGTTGGAACTGTTGGTGAGGCCATCCTTGTTTTCGTATTCCCTTCCTGACCTATTTAATCAGGCTCTGGAAAGTCGAGTTTGCTCTCTGCTCTCACTGACGAAATGACGTGTCTTGAGGGGAAAGTTTCCGTCTACGGATCCGTTGCGTTCTGTCAACAACATACTTGGATCATGTCAATGGATGTTCGTAGTAATATTCTGTTTGGTCGCGAGCTGAACCAATCACGATTGGACGATGTCATTCATTCTTGCGGATTGGCTGTTGACATTCAGCAGTTCCAACATGGATTGGATACCGAGATCGGTGAGAAGGGTATTGCACTCTCTGGTGGTCACAAAGCTCGTGTTTCACTTGGTAATTGTTCGCCTTTCAATCAAGGTCTTCGCTTATTATCATACCTCAGCCCGTGCCGTGTACAGTGACGCTGATATCTACCTCCTTGATGACCCCTTGGCTGCTCTCGACGCTCACGTCGGCAAACACGTCTTTGACGAGCTTATCAAAAAGTCGCTTGATGGCAAAACTCGCGTTTTGGTAACCCACCAACTCCACGTTCTACCCCACGTCGACCACATTATTGTTTTGGACAAGGGTGTGATTGTCGAACAGGGAAGCTACGAGAAACTTGCCATCAACGGACCCGAAACTGGCCTCCTCAAGGAAATGCTCAAGAACCATGCGCTTGAAGATGAATCAACAAAAGTCGAGAAAACAAAGACTGTTGTCAAGACCGAAAAGAAAGCCGATGGTGTAACAGGTGAATCGGAGGGACTTTTGAAGGAGGAAGATCGCCAAACAGGTGGTCAAACTACACGTTGGGGCCTCCGTCCTTCTGATTACATCACCGTCTACACCATCGTTGTTGCTGCTACTTTTGTATTTGGAAGTAAGCTCATATTAGTTGCTAAATTGAATCTCAATCAACCACAACAGCGTTTATGGTTGGAATCATCGAATTTGCTGCTTATCGTACATCTAAGGCATACCATTCAAAAGCTGTGGCTGGTCTTTTCCGTGCGCCTATGTCCTTCTTTGACTCTCAGCCCTTGGGCAGAATTATCAATAGGTGAGTACTTGACGTTATTGAGAAAATTGTACCAATTTCCATTTGAACAGAATGACCAAAGATATGGAAACGCTGGACTTGCAAATTTGGAACAATATGCTTAACTTCTTCGTACTTTTGGCACTTGGATCTTCAAACCTTGCAGCAGTCATATACTCGACTCTTTACACTCTTAGTAAGTTAATCGTCAATGGAATGATACATATCTAATTCTTATCAAGTCTTTGTGTTTTTCCTGTCCTTCCTCTATTACTACCTGCTCGAAATGTACCGATCCAACCAACGCGAAATCCGTCGTTTGGCAGCGCTTCAACGTTCCCCGTTGAACGCGTACATTTCTGAATGTATCGGAGGAAGCTCTACAATCAGAGCATTCCAAGTTAGTGCTCGCACGATTCACCATCAACGTGAGCTTATGGACAAGGTCGTTATGCCTGAGTGGACTCTTGAAAATGTATACAACTGGTTCTCCATCCGTCTTCAAGTTTGCTTGAGCTCCATCACCCTCTTCATTGTCTTGTTTGCTGTCGGTACTCACATGAGCGCATTTACTGTTGGTCTTGCCTTGAATGGTGTTGGAAGCTTGGGAGATTTGTTTTTCAACTCTATTACTGCCTTCTCTCGTTTGGAGTCAGACTTTGTCGCTGCTGAACGTTTGGGTCTTTATTGCAATGACTTGGAACGTGAGGCACCTGACCATTTGGACTCTGATCCTGTTGAAGGCACTTGGCCAACAGAAGGTCGCATTTCAATCAAGGATCTTGAAGTCAAATATTCGTCCAAGTTTGATCCTGTCATCAAGAATCTTTCAGTCGAGATTAAAGGGAGCGAAAAGATTGGAGTCGTTGGTCGAACAGGTTCAGGAAAATCCACCCTGATGACTGCGTTGTTCAGAATCGTCGAGCCAACCAAAGGAACTGTTTTGATTGACGGTGTTGACGTTTCGAGAGTTGGCCTCAACGCTCTCCGCAGCAGACTTCAAATTATTCCACAAGACCCAGTACTTTTCACAGGAATCACACTTTGTAATTTATTGACCCCATTGATATATCAAATAAACAAGTTCCTTTTGTTTTACACCAATCTTCTGTCATTAAAAACACCTCTGTTTAATATAATATGTCTCCATTTCTTTTGCTTCCCCGAACCGGCGCGTTTCATTGTTTTTTCGTGTTGTTTCCTTCCTGTCAAATCTTTTCTTCACCCCAAACACTGACAATTGTCTCCTCCCTTCGACGCGTCACCAGTCACACACCCTTCACACACTCACCCCCACACACAACAAACAGTGATTCTCGAGTGCTGACGTAAAGTCGGACCAGCCTCGAGGCTCGGGCTAGCGGCGACCCGGCTCAGTGAGCAGGTTGCCGCGATGCCTGGATTGGACAGTGAAGCTAACGGGCATCGAAGCCGGCTGCGATAACGGAGGGCACTGCTCTTTCCCGAAGCAGCCGGTTATTCTCGTGACACCCGCACTTCTCTGTCTTGCTTCCACTCACCTGACCCAGCGCGTTAAAATAGAGAGAAGCCCTTTGATCGACAGAGTCCTGGGTTCTATCTCGCCCCTGTCTTTGTGGATGGGGGTGTCGCACGTCACTGTATTTAATGGCCCGCACATCGTTTAATTAGGAGTTACGGCTTGCTTGCAAGTTTGTAACACGGATATGTCTAATCCGTTGTTGAAGCTTATCGGAGTGCTTTGCAAAGCTGTTTGTTTAATGGTGAGTGTGTGTTGTTGTGTGTGACCGGAGTCCAGACGCGTCGAGGTGAGTTGTTGGTTGTTTGGTGGTCTCCTTCCCTCTCTTCCTCCCTTCTCCTCTCCGTCTCTCACTCTCCCTTTTTACTTCTCCTTTATTTCTTTTCTTCCCCCTTTCTCCCGGTGAACATATTTGGAGCCTTCACGTGGCGTTTGCTGTCAGTAAGAAGAAGGACGCGTCCTTTCTTTTGAAGCCAATCCAAATAGTCTTTTGTCTATCTGTCTCTTTACAATATGTTAAATAAATCTTCATTCAGTCGTATATTTTGCTCACAAACTCCATCGCTTGTGTGTGTTCTGAAAAAGAATCAGCAAGAACAACATACACTCATTGCATGTCGTAAGTTTTTCTGGACAGAACCTCCACTAACTTCCGCCTTCCTCATTTTCTGCATTGTCGGTGCTTCAAGTGGTGTGGTTTTGGAGTGTCGGCAACGACTTTAGTATAGTGCTGGCCTATATCTTCTTCCCTCGGCGGCCTTATAGCGTACAGGAAGACATGATGCGTAGAAAGCTTAAAGAACTTCTTGGCATGGCTATACTGCCCTGAAATGCAATGATGGTCTTCCTTCAAAACCTTTCAGAACACATACGTTGAAGCCTAGTATTGGACCCTGCTGACATTATATTATCTTCTTGTATTCTGGATTCCGTGTTCTTTGACAACCCCTTCAAACCCATTCTGATCCAAATCACCTGCAGCGAAGCTGCCAAGCAGTGCACCCCTTGCTGTTTCCCGTACCCCCCAACTAACAAATATGCTCATGAAAGCCTAACTAACATTTGATTTAGGAAACGTAAATTGCCTGATGCTGGGCCGTCAGGTTTGTGGTTTTGGTACTGTCCTCGTTCTAACCTGGTTTCTACTCACGACCGAAGGTGTTAATTCAAAGTTGGAAGAACCTGAGGACTTTGGTACATAGCTCTTGTTTATTATTACATCTAATACACTGATTAAGGTTCATCCACTTTGAATCCCCATATTTCAAAAGCAACAAAAGTTAAACATGTCCAAGAATCACCAAAAGCACCGAAGAGCAACCGTAATTCACCATTTTCCTCTTGCATTTACTTATTTTTCTCAGATGTTGATGACACTGTTTGGGATACATATTTTGACTTCAATTTGCCGTTCAACGTTGTTGGTGTTGACAAAATCGATGTGAACCTTCCCATCAACGAATTCAGTGCAGGTAAAGCGCCTTCTTTAACAGCTTTATTGATTTATACGTTGTAGATTCAAGCGGTACAGATCTATACTTGAATGGAATGAGTGCACCAGGTGAACGCATTTCAGAGTGGGAAACGTCGTAACACCATTGCAGGCGGAACTTCGCTATTCCAAACCATTTCTGATGAATATTGGAATCCGTATGCAGGAATTCTTGATCTTGACACTTCAAATCAGCCACCTTCGCACGGTCATTTTTGGCATAACTTTCCGCCACTCTTTGCTGGTAAAGTCCATCTTTGTACTACCTTATACAAACTGTATCATATGATAGGTGAAAATAATGATACGCCCATTGTGACGAATGTCTCCCCTTCTTTTTTTGGAAGATGTGCATGGCAACCAGGAGGACACATTCCAGACGAAAGTTTGTCATACATCTTATGTGTTTGCTTACCTTACCAGCTTTAGTCTCGTTTCTAGATATGCTGAATTCCACGGGTAACGGCACTAGTTACATCCAAACCCCTGGTAAACAATTTATTTATCTGATACAAATTTTCTTACCATTGGACACTATAGCCCCAATTCAATTTGAAGCATTATCAAGATTCGCCGTCCTCAGCCAAAATGGGAACTTGTCAAAAGTATCAGTTGAAAATTCTACAGCAAATGACGACAAAGTATTGTCAAACATGGCTTCGTATGGTAGCTGCTCAAGATTATTGTGTTGCTATTCCTGATCGACGTTCTGGGTAGAGTTCATTCAAACATCTGGTTCAGAATCAAAGCCAAACTTGCCGTTGTCAACTCCAACTACCCCTTGTGAGTCAGTCGGGTAAGAAGCTGTATTAAATACAAAAATTAGGCCCCAAACCAACTCAGAAGCTGAAGCCGCCTTTATTGTCCTCGAAAGCCATTCATCTCAGCGAGAAAAAAACCGTCCTTTCCAGACCAAAGATTAAATACGTTTACGTTGAGGGTAAGTCTTGACTCCATCACTATATTGCAAACAGTAAACAATTGATGATCCCAGGAATCCCCCCACCAGAGTTTTCGCAGGAAGAGCAGAGCAGGATGTCGAAAGCAAACAAGAAGACTTGGAAGAAAGACTGGCATCAGTATCATACGGGTACTTGAATATGACTTATTACCAAAGTACTCACGATTTCTTCTCTAGATTTGACCCATTTGTTTGAATAGCCTTCAAAGGATCATTGTTTTTTTACTATTTATTATATTGAATGGCTCACAATCTGTTGTTTTTTGAAATAAACCCCTTTCTTTTTTTGAGAATGTCAGCAAAATGTGGTTGGAAATCGTTTGTCTCTTGTTATGTGTCTTGGATTGAGGTGGGAGAACGAACATCTGCTGCTTCTCCCAAAAACAAGTTGACACGGCAAGGCTGTATCCACACTTGTCACTTCAACGTCGCTTTCATTGTCGTCTGACGCCATAAACCTTCAATCTCTTCTTTTCAAGCCAATCCAATCAGATTCCTTTTTGTTAACCATCATTTTATTTTCACCTTTCTTTCATTAATTCAACATATGGTGCAATGATTTGGCTGCTGTCCTCAAAATGCCCCAGACAGAAATAAAGGCATTATTAAGTATCAGTGGAGGACATTTATACCTTTGTAAGGGGTAAGGCTTCAAAAGAGAAAAGAAATAGTCTCACAAAGCGGTAAGAATGTGAAGACAGGAGATAGAGGGCTTGAATATCCCGCTTTACATACCTATCTACCGAACACCTGATTCCACCTACGCGTTCATAGAATAGTAGCCTTGTCGTTTCTTACCACCATCGAACTCGCATCCAAAGGCGATAATATCCGTTTCTTACGGATCAGAACGACCCACAACCAAACATCCAAAAACGTGGATTAGGATTTAAAGACACCAAACGGCATCCTTTTATTTGATGAATCTTATCCATTGCAAATGATCCATGAAGTACGAGCAGTATATCCGACATACACACATCATCACGATCGATACTGGTGAAACGATTTAGTGGTCAGCACCACCATCCTGAGTCTTCAAGTAAGCCTTGGTGTGGTAGTAGTTCTGCTTCACAGCCCAGTCACCCAATGATTGCCCACATTTTCTGCTTCTTCTTGCATGAATTCGTATGCGCATCGAATAGCAATGAGAGAGTGCATTGGAAGAGATGTCGAATACACAAGTGGTCTTGCATAATTCACCAAAAATTCGCGAAGAGTCGCTGAACCAAGAACAACAGCTGAGTGGGTGAGATTTAGACTTCCTTGTTGATTCAGAGGAAATGGATTACAAAGATATACCTCCGTGCGCGCCAACAGCTTTTCCAAATGTATGCAACCGAGCAAAAACTCTATCTTCCAGTCCAAGCTGACAGACGAGTCCTCGTCCTTGAGGTCCGCAAACTCCAGTTGAATGAGCTTCATCCACAATCAAATGTAGGCCCCCCGCCCGTTCTCCAACCTTGTCCATCAGATTCACAATTTGTTTCAGAGGAGCGATATCCCCATCCATTGAATAAATAGACTCGACAACGACAATGATACCAGGTAACTGTGAATAGACGGATGCATTTGATTCTATCCGAGCAACCTGGTCCCATACAAGCTCTTCGAGATGACCAACGTTATTATGCCTCCATTTTTGAATGACAACGCCCTTTCGGCACTGACGGAGGCCGTCATGGACACTGGCATGAACCAACTCATCGAAGAGAACGGAAGATCCCGGGTGAGGCAAAGTAGCAAACAGGCCCAGATTTGCATCATAGCCCGAATTAAACAACAGAGCCGTTTCAGCATTGTGGAAATGGGCCAGGAAGGCTTCAAGGTTGACGGCTGTTGCAGAGTTGCCTGAGAGAAGTCTTGAGCCTGTGCTTCCACCCAGTACTTTCCCTTCTATTTCTCGATTCGATTCCAATTCGCTGTTTAGAGCAGCAAGGAATCGGCAGTGCAGCTGAGTTGAGCGGGCCAGACCCAGGTAGTCGTTTGAAGCAAAGTCCTTAGCATCTTGTGGTTGAATGACCAGTGATCTCAGCAGGTTTTCCGATCGCCGTCTGTTTAGAGCGGTAGAAAGCAGCGAGTCGAGTGTGATTCGTGCCATCTTTTTCTTTGTCGTAACTCACTAGACAAATGGTCCACCGCCCTGCACAAATCCTCGCCCGTGTGTCCGAAACCCTCAAGAGCGTTCGCAGCAGCGGCGGCGTCACGCACAAACTGACGCTCGCCGAGAAGATTCTGTACGGGCACTTGGACTTGGCCGGGAAGACGACGGCGGACCTCGCCCAGCCAATCACGCGCGGCGAAACCTACCTCAAACTGAATCCAGACAGAGTTGCGATGCAGGACGCCTCGGCGCAGATGGCAATTCTGCAGTTTATGTTGTGTGGAAGAAAGACGACGGCGGGTGCGTTCCTCTCTTTTTCTGATTGGCCATTGATAAGAGAACATCAAACTGATTGCGTCAACTACCCACCATAAAACAGTCCCTACCTCTATCCACTGCGACCACTTGATCCAAGCTCACAATGGTGCCGAACAGGACTTGACTGCTTCCAAAATAAAGGAGAAGGAAATCTTTAGTTTCCTTGAGTCCTCAGCCAAAAAGTATGGTATCGCCTTCTGGGGCCCTGGAAGTGGTATCATTCACCAAATTGTGCTTGAAAACTATGCTGCGCCCGGTACTCTGATGCTTGGAACCGATTCTCATACCCCGAATGCTGGTGGTTTGGGTATGCTTGCCATTGGTGTCGGAGGTGCTGATGCCGTCGATGGTATGGCCAATATTCCATGGGAATTGAAGGCTCCCAAGGTACTTGGTGTTAGATTGACGGGTAAATTGAGTGGTTGGGCTACTCCAAAAGATGTTATTCTGGCTCTTGCTGGAAAGTTGACTGTTCGAGGAGGTACAAACTACATTATTGAGTACTTTGGACCTGGTACCGAGAGCTTGGGATGTACTGGTATGGCCACAATCTGTAACATGGGAGCCGAGGTTTGTCTTTTGGGTTTCCCTCCTTTCAATTTAGACTCTCACACACACCTAAAAAAGGTTGGTGCTACTACGTCTGTGTTCCCTTACAATGCGGGAATGGCTAGCTACTTGCGTTCAACTGGACGAAGTGAGACTGCTGATGCCTCCGACAAATACTTGGCCGAAGGTCTCTTGAAGGCTGATGCTGGTTGTGAATACGACAAAGTCATTGAAATTGACTTGTCGACTGTCGAGCCGCACATTAACGGGCCGTTCACTCCTGGTATGCCCCTTTTTTTACCTCCCATCTGACTCTCTAACCAATGCAATAGATGCGGCCACACCAATCTCCCAATTCAAGGACTTGATCAAGAAAAATGGATGGAACGATGTGGTGTCTGCTGGTCTCATTGGATCCTGTACCAACTCGTCTTACGAAGACATGAGCCGTGTGTCCTCCATTGCTCGTCAAGCAAAGGCACATGGAATCAAAACCACCGCCGAGTTTTTGGTTACTCCTGGTTCCGAGCAAGTTCGTGCCACAATTGCTCGTGATGGCATTACTGAGGATTTGGAACAAATTGGAGGAAAGGTTCTCGCCAACGCTTGTGGACCATGTACGTTTTATTTTTATTCCTATCGTAGTACATCAATGTAATAACTATTGATATCAGGTATTGGTCAATGGAACAGAACTGATCCAGTCAAGAATGAGCAAAACTCCATCTTGACGTCCTTCAACCGAAACTTCAAAGCCAGAAACGATGGATCTAACAAGACAATGAACTTTTTGGCTTCACCTGAGGTATTAGCGTCTACTTCAATTTGATCAAAACAGTCTTTTTTAAAAACCCTTTTCAGATTGTTACTTCCATGGCTCTCTCAGGTCGTTTGAGCTTCAACCCAATCACGGATACTCTGAATGACAAGGACGGAAAGCCATTCAAGCTTGCTCCACCAACTGGTAACTCTTTGCCCTCCAAAGGCTTCGACGCTGGTTTGTCTGAATTCCCCAGTTTGAATCCCACTTTAATCATTTATCGCAGGTCGCCTTGAATTCAAGCCCTCTGCAACTCCACAACCTGATGAAACCGTCCAAATCACAATCGACCCAGCCTCCCAGCGTCTCCAAGTCCTCGAACCATTTGATGCATGGAACGGTCGCGACATGGAAAACTTGAAGGTTCTTGTTAAAGTTCAAGGAAAGTGCACGACGGATCACATCAGTGCTGCCGGTGTTTGGTTAAAGTACAAGGGCCACTTGGACAACCTCGCCAACAACACACTTATTGGAGCTGTGAATGCGTACAATGGAAAAATCAACTCTGTGACCAACGAACTTACTGGAAAGGTGAAGTTCTTCATGTGTTTTTTGTAGTTTGATTCTGAACGTTTGAATTTGCAGGAAGACACGATCCCCAACGTTGCACGAGCTTATAAGGCAAGCAACACCCCATGGACTGTGATTGGTGACTGGAACTATGGTGAAGGGTCTGCCCGTGAACACGCTGCTTTGCAACCACGTTTCCTCGGATGTGGACTCATTATTTCGCGATCGTTTGCCAGAATCCATGAAACAAACTTGAAGAAGCAAGGTGTCATTCCAGTCACGTTTGCTAACCCTGACGACTACGATTTGATTACGGAAGGATGTTCTATTTCGACTCAAGGTTTGAGCGAGTTGGCGCCAGGGTCCAAGGTTTCATTGAAGGTGACTTCCAAGGATGGAAAAGTGGATGTGATTCCAATGAACCACACTTTGAGTGAGGATCAGATTGCTTGGATTAAGGCTGGAAGTGCTTTAAATTTGATTCGCGACCAAATGTCCCAATAAAACGGTAGATTGAACTTTGCACAAGCACAATAAATACATATCGCTCACAGATTTGTTTGGTTTTTTAATGGTGTTTATTTTTCTTCAGCTGTCAAAACCGAATGTATCAAAAATGAACAAGAAGTACAAGGGGAGATGAATGACTTATTTGGACATCTAAGTGGATGAAGTAGTTAGTAATAGATGTAGAGGGAGGAGTCAGAGAACAAACCATCATCTTGACAAACTCCTCGTAGTTGATTTGACCATCACCATCGACATCAGCCTCACGAATCATTTCATCAACCTCCTCGTCAGTCAACTTCTCACCCAAGTTGGTCATAACATGACGCAACTCAGCAGCCGAAATGAATCCATTACCGTCCTTATCAAACACCTTGAAAGCCTCCTTAATTTCCTCCTCAGAGTCAGTGTCCTTCATCTTACGGGCCATCATGGTCAAGAACTCTGGGAAATCAATGGTTCCGTTTCCGTCAGCGTCCACCTCGTTAATCATGTCTTGGAGCTCAGCCTCAGTTGGGTTTTGGCCGAGGGACCGCATGACGGTACCCAACTCCTTGGTGGTGATTGTGCCGTCACCGTCCTTGTCAAAGAGGGAGAAGGCTTCCTTGAACTCGGCGATTTGCTCTTCAGTAAGTTGGTCGGCCTGTTGAGAGGTGGGATGGTATAATATTTTAGCAAATTGGTGGTTGTGTGGCAGGTTGACAATTGTTTAAGGGCATTGAACTCGGTGGGGCGCCTCATGGGTTGGGCTCTTGAGGACTCTGGCGCACTTTAGAGTCTGGAGAGAGCGCGTTGGAGGACGGATAGTGCGAGGGCTGTGGCGTGTGTCTCGCTAGGGGGGTGGAGGACGAACCATTTTTGATGTTGTTTTGTCGCTCAACCAAACGGCAAGAACAGCCTCAGAAACTGTGGACAAGATCTTTTATGCTATAGGCAGTTAGATAGAAAATGCGTTTTATCGAGGCACAGGTTTGTAAGTCGTGGACCATGTGGAGGTGGTTGCGCCTCCAATCCGCACCAAATCCATATGCAACATTGCCAAAACCCCTCGGCGACTTTAGAAACGACATACGTAAATAAAACGATATATTTGAAATAAATGACTTCGTCGCGTTTTACTGAATTAGCCTTTGAAAAAAAGGCGTTCAGCACAAGAAAACAATGCAATGCAAGCAGTGTGGGTACCATTGATTAATATCACAACTTGTTAATAAATAGGAGCTTCTATTTCTACTTACTTTGGTGGTTGTTTTCGCTTTTTTGACCTTCACACAAAACTTTGAAAATGGGAGGCCAGTGAGTAGACGTCTCTCTACCTTGCTCTTTCAACTAACACATCGTCAGCTCTTGGTTCGGAAACCTCAGCAGAATCAATGGATACTACGGTGAGACGCACCCTTTGATCGCAACTCCTTCACAATGAACTACAAACTGACTCACCCCCATCAGAGCACCAAATCTCTCCTTTCCAGCAGAACTTGTTCAAGGGCGTTTTCAGCACTGGAGCCCCAAAGTTCGCCTTCCGTATCGGTCGTCAGTCTCTCTTCATCCTCCCTCCTCTTGCCTTCTACTACTTCTTGGGTGACTGGGCTGTGAAGCAGAACAACTACTACCACACCAAGGCTTACTTGAAGACTCAGGAAGGTGGTGCTGACCACTAAATCGTTTCAACAGTACCGATCGTGATGATGTGTGTGTGTCGGATATACTGCTCGTACTTCATGGATCATTTTGCAATGGATAAGATTCATCAAATAAAAGGATGCCGTATGGTGTCTTTAAATCTTTATCCGCGTTTTTGGTTGGTCGCTCTGATTGTATGGAGCAAACTGTCCAACAAGGAGAACAGAAAGATGCGTCTGAGTTTCGATTGAAAGTTCTGTAGTATCGGAGGAAGGTGGCAAGCAACGAAAAGGGCATCAGTGTATGAACATCAAGGGGCGAACAGAGATTAAGTTACAGTAAGTTCTCACCTAAAACGTGAACCACAAGCCTCAATCGTTCGTTTCATTGCGCATTCTGTACTACGCGTTGTATCGCACACATTTGAAGGTGTATATTTGAATGTATATCCATCGCAGCTAATATGGACTTGGCTACTTCCACGTTGGAAGCAAGCTCATGGTTTCGGATCCAATCTTCGTGGTGGTCTACCGACTGTGGTGTCAAGTGGGGGGCAGTTTGTCGCGGAGAGTAGCTCGATTCCACAAATCAGCCGACTTCAAATTAAGTTTCAATAATGCGTAAAATAATACGATCTGTTTGATTTTCCACTAATGTATGCTTCAGGGTTGGGCATGATTGCTGTAACCTAAATTTTAGCAAAGTTGAGTTGCTCATCAATGATTCGTTTAATCCCTCAGAAACAACAAGCACTGGGAAACGTTGATTGGGTCAACTGAACTTGAATGACAACACTATAAACTATTTCGGACATTCAAGTTTTAAACTTCCCGAAAACAGGATGTCAAAAAAACAACCCGCTGAAAACAATCACGAAAACACCTTCGCCGTCTTCACGAATGACAAAGCAGGAGTCATCTCTCCTACGCTGTATTTAGCTAAATTACGTCATTCGGCTTAAGTGAGGTGAGAAGTCATTCTATGTCTCGCTCAAATTAAACTCCTCACTCCACACCTTCTGGCTTTGCTATCATTCATAACTCTCCTTTCGTTTGCCATTGACTTCAAGCACTTACGTGAATATCTTCAACTTCTCGGTAGAGATATTTGGAGTATGCCCCTGTCAAAGCAAACATTCGAGCTTCCTTCCCTTTGCTCCAGTGACTTCAAAATCTTTCTTACGCAGCAATCTGCTTCATGATTCTGAATTCGATTGAGAGTTCATGTTGGTACAAATTGTTTCCTCTTTATTATCACATCTGTTCCTGACCTGCCTAATCCTGACACAGTCCACACGCACTGAAACGTCGCAGTCTCGCGTTCCTAGCTGGCTAGCACCCATGTGATGGGGCAAGGCAGTGTTTGCATAGTTACCAAGACTTCCTTGGTATACACAGGCGCCGAACCCCTCGGCTTCGAAGACTGCGACTGAATTTATGGAGGATGGAGTAGCTGCAGTCTCACGTTCCTAGCTGGCTAGCACCCATGTGATGGGGCAAGGCAGTGTTTGCATAGTTACCAAGACTTCCTTGGTATACACAGGCGCCGAACCCCTCGGCTTCGAAGACTGCAACTACGTCCTTATTTCGTGTTGAATAAACGTGTTCGGACAACATTCAAATAAAGAGCAATCTGTCACAATATAAATCCCGCCCATATTCAAACACACTGTGGTTGAAAATGTCACTCAGTGCACCCGTTCGGATTGTGGCCACATACCTGCACAAGAACGAAGCAGATCTGAGAAAGAATTTGGTTTCGAAGAGCTTTGACGGACTTGGTCCCTTCGCCAACGCACTCATTGCCGACGGAACACTCCTTGAAACAGGACGCAGACGTATCTACAGCAGAACGAGCCTCGAAGCTCAATTCACAGCCTGCGATACAAATGCTACGTGTACCGCCTTGATGAATACAGCCCCGCCTGGAGCAACGTTTGTCTTGGCATATGGAATCAAAAAACCATTTGTCTCCAAAAATATCAGTGTATCAAGCGTTCTGCCAAGTGTCTCACCCTGCAACTTGGTGGAAGCACTCACAACTCCTGTCAAGCGAAAGGCGGATTCCCCGTGTCAACCTTGTGTAACAAAAAAGGCTGGAACACCTCTTTCATCTCCTGCATTATCCGAGACCCCAAACGCCCGAATTATCAACTCTGCTATCGTTATGCCCAGTAATCCAGCCCTTGAAGCGAGCAAGAAGGTGAGGTTCATTCAGCATTGTGCATTTTCTTACAGCGTCGCAGACTTCGGCGCATACTTTGATAGACGGGGTCAAAGAAATCCAGGTAAATACGAATGTAGTGTATGGTTAATACTCATACCAAAAATCAGAAGGGGTCAGCCGAACTGCCAGAATCAATCGAAGTCAGTATCGAGACAAGCCCCACCGTCCCCGTCATTGTTAATGCGCGCAATCCTATGTCCCTGAATTGCTTAGTTGATTCACCGCCTACTGATTCTGAGACAGCTTTGCCAGATGGTATTTTTCAGAAAAAGTGAATTATATTAACCACATTAACTAGGTTCTGCCTTCTATGACGACCAATTTGGAACAGAGACCGATTCTACGAGTTCCCCCTCACCAAAAGAAAATCATGTTGCAGACGTAATACTCACATCTCCGGTCAGAACACAACCTGCAAGCACTTCGTTTACTTCTTCCCAACAAAACCAACACGAAAAGTCATCTCCTTCATCCATTCCACAGCTCGCGTCTGTCGACACCAAGTTCGAAACTATTCCACAACCTGCATCTGCCGATACCACGACTCGTAATGACTTTGACGGAAGTGACACAGGTGAGGATTAATATTCAAGATCTACATCGCTAATAGGTATCTCCAGATGGGATTCAGTTGAACGAACCATCCGCATCTGTCGACCAAAATACCCAAACTGACTTCACTTGTCTTGATATCACATTGTAAGTAAATTCCGAGCTGCATAAACAAAACGCTAAAAACGCCGCCAGGGAGCAGCAAAAGCTGACGCATCAGATTGGCATCAACACTCAAAAAGCAGATTTGAAGGTCAAAAAGCTCCAACTTGAAGTGGCCAAGGAGAAGGCCAAGTTCTTCCTTCAGTTGGTTGGATCTGGAGTTGATGAAAAATCATCCTCTGAAAAGGCCGATGCCTATTTTTCGTTTTAAGTTAATGTTGTTTTTTTGTTGGGGTTCTCTCTAAATATCATGCAGTGTTTCTTTTTATTTCCCTCATCTGCCCATTGCACAATGTGATCTGAAAGATTCTCCATTTCCCTATTTCTTTCCTAGTTGGTACAGCTGTATAAAATGAGCGGTGCTCTTAGTGAAACAGTCATCTTGACAGGAAGAAACAACACGAAAAAACAATGAAACGTCTCTGTTCGAACAAGCAAAAGAAATGGAGACATATTATATTAAACAGAGGTGTTTTTAATGACAGAAGATTGGTGTAAACAAAAGGAACTTGTTTATTTGATATATCTAAATGGGGTCAATAAATTACAAAGTGTGATTGGCAATCGCAGTTACAACTGCAGCATTTGCTGTACCAGTAGCATCAACCAGAGACTTGAAGATACTCTCTGGCTGTTTTAACAAATTGGCTGGGCTGTCGTATTCAACCAGTTTACCTGCATCTAAAACCATGATGCGATCAAATGAGGCAATGGTATTGATTCTATGGGCGATTGAAATAACAGTGGTTTCCTTGAAATGGGTGTGAATCGACGACTGAATAAGTAAATCAGCTGCTTGATCAACAGCAGAACTGGCTTCATCCATAATAAGGATTTTAGGGCGGTGACAAATAGCGCTGGCAAGCATCATTAACTGACGTTGGCCGACAGAGAGATTCTCTCCTCGTTCAGCGACTGGGGCATCCAACTTTTCAGTGAGTTCTGAAACGTAATCCTTCAAGCCTACAAACTCAAGCGCTTCCCAAATCTGCTGATCTGAAAATTTACCCTCAACGTCAATGTTACTGCGAATAGTTCCTGTGAAAAGTACTGGGTCTTGTGGAATAATTTGAAGTCTGCTGCGGAGAGCGTTGAGGCCAACTCTCGAAACGTCAACACCATCAATCAAAACAGTTCCTTTGGTTGGCTCGACGATTCTGAACAACGCAGTCATCAGTGTGGATTTTCCTGAACCTGTTCGACCAACGACTCCAATCTTTTCGCTCCCTTTAATCTCGACTGAAAGATTCTTGATGACAGGATCAAACTTGGACGAATATTTGACTTCAAGATCCTTGATTGAAATGCGACCTTCTGTTGGCCATGTGCCTTCGACAGGATCAGAGTCCAAGTGGTCTGGTGCCTCACGTTCCAAGTCATTGCAGTAGAGATCCAAACGTTCAGCAGCGACAAAATCCGACTCCAAACGAGAGAAGGCAGTAATAGAGTTGAAAAACAAATCTCCCAAGCTTCCAACACCATTCAAGGCCAGACCAACAGTAAATGCGCTCATGTGAGTACCAACAGCGAACAAGACAATGAAGAGGGTGATGGAACTCAAGCAAACTTGAAGACGGATGGAGAACCAGTTGTATACATTTTCAAGAGTCCACTCAGGCATAACGACCTTGTCCATAAGCTCACGTTGATGGTGAATCGTGCGAGCACTAACTTGGAATGCTCTGATTGTAGAGCTTCCTCCGATACATTCAGAAATGTACGCGTTCAACGGGGAACGTTGAAGCGCTGCCAGACGACGGATTTCGCGTTGGTTGGATCGGTACATTTCGAGCAGGTAGTAATAGAGGAAGGACAGGAAAAACACAAAGACTGGATAAGAATTAGATTTGTATCATTCCATTGACGATTAACTTACTAAGAGTGTAAAGAGTCGAGTATATGACTGCTGCAAGGTTTGAAGATCCAAGTGCCAAAAGTACGAAGAAGTTAAGCATGTTGTTCCAAATTTGCAAGTCCAGCGTTTCCATATCTTTGGTCATTCTGTTCAAATGGAAATTGGCACAATATTCTCAATAACGTCAAGTACTCACCTATTGATAATTCTGCCCAAGGGCTGAGAGTCAAAGAAGGACATAGGCGCACGGAAAAGACCAGCCACAGCTTTGGAATGGTATGCCTTAGATGTACGATAAGCAGCAAATTCGATGATTCCAACCATAAACGCTGTTGTGGTTGATTGAGATTCAATTTAGCAACTAATATGAGCTTACCTCCAAATACAAAAGTAGCAGCAACAACGATGGTGTAGACGGTGATGTAATCAGAAGGACGGAGGCCCCAACGTGTAGTTTGACCATAACTATCGTCCGACCAGAAAGTCAACCAAAGATTCTGCATGAAACTCAACGCTCCATACAACAAAGCCGCCAAAATGATAATGTACAGCATGTAGAAGCCACCGCTTTCCTTGAAATAGTTTGCAACGTATTTCTTTCCAACTGCACCTGTTTGGCGATCTTCTTCCTTCAAAAGTCCCTCCGATTCACCTGTTACACCATCGGCTTTCTTTTCGGTTTTGACAACAGTCTTTGTTTTCTCGACTTTTGTTGATTCATCTTCAAGCGCATGGTTCTTGAGCATTTCCTTGAGGAGGCCAGTTTCGGGTCCGTTGATGGCAAGTTGCTCGTAGCTTCCCTGTTCGACAATCACACCATTGTTCAAAACAATAATGTGGTCGACGTGGGGTAAAACGTGGAGTTGGTGGGTTACCAAAACGCGAGTTTTGCCATCAAGCGACTTTTTGATAAGCTCGTCAAAGACATGTTTGCCGACGTGAGCGTCGAGAGCAGCCAAGGGGTCATCAAGGAGGTAGATATCAGCGTCACTGTACACGGCACGGGCTGAGGTATGATAATAAGCGAAGACCTTGAATTGAAAGGCGAACAATTACCAAGTGAAACACGAGCTTTCTGTCCACCAGAGAGTGCAATGCCCTTCTCACCAATCTCGGTATCCAATCCATGTTGGAACTGCTGAATGTCAACGGCCAATCCGCAAGAATGAATGACATCGTCCAATCGTGATTGGTTCAGCTCGCGACCGAACAGAATGTTACTACGAACATCCATTGACATGAGCCAAGTCTGTTGTTGACAGAGCGCAACGGATCCGTAGACAGAAACTTTCCCCTCAAGACACGTCATTTCACCAGTGAGAGCAGAGAGCAAACTCGACTTTCCAGAGCCTGATTAAATAGGTCAGGAAGGGAATACGAAAACAAAGATGCTCACCAACAGTTCCAACAATGGCAGTCAACTTTCCGGCAGCAATCGAAAGATCCAAATCCTTGAACAGAGGCACAATCTCGACAGGGGTTGGTGCGTCAACTTGTTTCTTCCCACCCTTCTTTGCTTTCTTATCTGCCTTCTTCTCTTCTTGTTTCTTGGCCTTTTCCTTTTCCTTCTCCTTCTCATCCTCGCCTTCTTTCTTGACCGCTTCCCAACGGAATGTTCCGTTCACAACACTAATTGCCTCTCCCTTTGTAGAATCGCTTGGAGGAAGAGTGACAAACTCAGATTCATCAGCCAACATGAACTTGCGGATACGATTCCATGACACAAGAGCCGATGAAATACCAGCAACAATCATGGGGAGTGCTTGCATTGGCTCGAAAATGTTGAAGAAGTATGTTGTGGCTGGGAACAAGACGGCTGGATCCAACACAGAAACACGCGAAGCTGAATATAAATAGCAATTAGTCATGAAATATCTAATAAGTTTGAGCACTTTACCATAAACCATAAAAGTTCCGATCATCATTCCATATGGCACAACCAAAACCATAAACACGAATCCAAACAACCCAACAAGCATTCCAAACACAGCCTTCAACTGCGTTTGACGCACATCACTCAACACTTTGGTGAAATAACTTTCTTGGCCTCGCATTTTGATCATTTTCATGCCTTCAAGAATCTCACGAAGGCGAGCAAGACGAACGTCTCCTGACTTCATGTATTTCTCCTGCGATGTGATGATCAAAAACATGAGGCCTGGCGCCATGAGGAGAAAAACACCAGCAACGATTCCAACGGGATACAAGCCGGAACCAAACAGAGTAGACAGGTAGTAGAACGAGAAGGCGAGTTGGAAAGGAACAAGAAGAATTTGATGTGTGGAGTGGACAGCTTCTGCGAGAGTTGGGACATCGACGTTCACCATTTGGAGAATTCGTCCCTTTGTGAATTCAGTAGCACTTGCGTTTGAGAGTTTGAGTGATTTGGCATAGATAGCAGTCATGATTGTGCTTCGGATGCTAATCAAAGCGTTAGCAGTTGTGTATACGTAAGCAATTTAATCAAACTCAACTTGTAACGCATCTTTCGGAACATTTGCATCACGGCCTGTTGGAAAACCAGCGACAGGAACGACATCATAAAGTAAAAGATGGCAAGTCCGTAGGGATCTTTGATAAAAAAATCCGAGTCGCCTGATGCAAGGTATTTGATGATTGCCGCCATCACTGCTGGTTGTGTGGTACGCAAAACAGTTGCAGCTGCGTCAAGAAATACGGAGAAAACGTAAGGCAACCAAACAGCACGCCAAATGTCGCCGAAATAACTTGGAGGCTTTTTAAAGGCAGATTTGTCTTTGAGGTACACTTTGAGTTTTGCATAGAAGGGATCCATGATGTGAGCGACTGCATCTGACTTGGACTTTTCGGGTATCAGTGGCAGATCTGTGAATTGCAGGGGACGCTTGTATCCAACCCAAACCATCTTGGAGAGCCAAGATAGAGTAATGAAGGAGAAGGGGTCAGTTGCCTCGCCAACAACAGGCGGAGCACTGTATTTTGACAGTTGTTGTTCAACATCGGTAGATAGATCTTGAGCCGATGACTTCGATTTGGTGGACATGGTTTGGAGGATACAAATTGTGATATCATAGGAGGACTGTGGCGGTGGTCGCCTTTTTGAATGTATTAGTTGGGCTTGTGAGCCCCACGAATGAATTTCCTCCCACGATTTTCAGATTCGTAAGCAATGGATATTGTTGCCTGTCGGTAGGTGATTTAGCTGGATCTTTGCAGGGGCTTATTAAACGTCTCCTCGTTTCTCCTCCAGGCGATGACGGAAGAAAGGCATCATCGGAGATACGTCTTCACGGAAACAGTCGAAGTTGGCGGCGGACGAAGTTGACGAAACTAGAGTTGAATTGATTAATTGATGAGAGTGGACACGTCCATTTCCAATGAGTACTTACTTTTTCATTTCCTGAACACCTTTGACAGAAGATGAGGGAGAAGGGAGAAACGAATCAAGCATTTTCCGGTTGTGCAGCAGACTCCTCAGACCACAATCAAAATCAACCGTGAATGATGTGATGCGGTCAACAAACTCACTATTTATAGCGTTCTGATACCACAAATGCAAACTACACTTTATATATAGTTCCCAAGGAAAACAAAGCGAGAATTACACAAGAAAAACGCACAAATATGCAACGACCCACCTCTCCCTTTCTATTTGACCACCAAAAAAGGAGACTACCTAATCAAGTAAAACATATTCCCAAAAATAAAACAAGTCATAATAAAAACTAGTCAACACCGTTATGCTCCTGGTGGGGCTTCCTCTCCTTGACCGGCTCCGCCAGTTCCTGATGCATCTCCTGCAGCACCATATTGTGCATAATAAGCATAATATTGAGCCCATGCTGCGGCATTTGCAGCATCATCGCCTCCAGCTGCTGCAGTTGCTCCAGCCGCGTCTCCAGCCCCAGCCGCTCCTTGAGAACTAGTAGCAGATGTTGCAGCTGCACCGCTCGCATCCTGAGCACTTCCATCTGCTCCTTGAGCTTGCTGTCCATACATAGCTGCATACGCGGCAGGATCCGAGGCATAGTATTGACTGTAATACGCAGCATAATCTTGTTGACTGTATCCACCCCTGTTTGTTGTGTGATTCCAAGATGTACGCATAAAGTAGGTATGATATATAGAAAAGTATGGTTGGGGAAAAAGAGGGGTTACGACCACACACACCAAAAGCACCACATGAGTTTTTGACAAGTCCAAAACATCATGGATAAAGAACAAATAAAAACGACTTACATCATCGCTGCATAAGGATCCTGTTGCTGTTGCTGTCCGTATCCAGCCGAAGCACCATATCCAGCACCGTATGTTGACGTAGGTCCATATCCTACAAGAGGTCCTTGTCTCCCTGACCCAGCTTTCTCGTAAATAACTTCAATAGCGCCCTGAATAGCTTGCTGATTGGGTCCGTACACTTTAATGGACCGATCATTGTTTGCATCTGGGATCTGCTCAATCTGCAGCCGAACTCCAAACTGACTTTGAATCAACTTGACATTCTCTCCTCCCTTTCCAATCACAAGTCCAACACGGTCATTCGGGACTTTGACTTCCACCATTTCCTGACCAAGAGCACCACCACCACCAACAGAGGAACCAACCATCACGCGGGCTTCCACGATATCACTAATCATCTTTTTAGATTCCTCGATTTGAGCGTCGGTTCCTTGGATCGTGACAGTCTTGTAACCTTGACGAGGGTTGCCATCTTGCACGACAGTGATACGCGCTCCAGTCTTTTGCTGCAACATCTTGATAGTTTCACCACCACGTCCAATCACAAGTCCAACACGTTCACCAGGGACTTCCATCGTAACCGTTTGACCACGTCCAGGACCATAATGCGAACCTCCACCGCCCGACTTTCTGTCTCCCGATGCCACAATATCTTCAATCACTTTCTTTGCACGTTCGATTTCGGCGTCAGTTCCAATAAGTGAGATTCGACGGATAGGGTCTGAGGAGTCGTGGTCTTGAGAGATTTGGATTTTGGAGACTCCCGTGTCTGCTTGGATCTTTTTCAAGGTTTCTCCACCACGGCCAATGATCATACCGACCTGAAAACAAAATCATTTGTTGTTTAGTTCAGGTTTGGGTTATGAGAGTAAAAAATACAAACCATGTCAGCAGGGATAGTTATTTCTTTTGAAATCTTTGACGACACGATTCCACCCGAAAGCCCAAGTTTAGCAAGGAACGAGTTTGTAGCCTCGTCGGAACCGAGACCGGCTTTTGGCTTAACGAAGCCTGATACGGGGGCGTCCTTGTACTGGTCGTCACGAGAACGCTTTGCCATGTGGTCGTCGTCTCGTCTTGAGTAGCCTGATGAGGGTGGTGGTTCTGTGCGTGAGGCTGGGTAGTAGTTTGAGGAGGACGAGTCGTCTTCGCGAGGTCGCTTTGAAGAGTCGCCACCAACTGGGATTTGAAGAAGATGAATTAGCTTTGATGAGTCGGATAGGATTCGTTCTGAGGAAGAGGAAGCGGAGAAGGGACGTACGTTGGCCTGCGGCTTTGGCGGCTGCGGTCAGTTTGGCAGCAACGGCTTTGGCACGCTCAACGGCAGACGATATGTCACTCTGCTTGGTTTTATTAGTCAGTGGCGAATGAGGCGTTGGCTGAAGAATCGCACCATCTTTGGACTTTGGTTTGGTGAAAGCGCAGTTGTTTGTGTGAAGAAAAAGGACTAGAACATGATGAAGAGGGAAAGCACCAGCCGCAAGTTGCACTACACTCGTATCCCACAACTTCCACAAGCAGTGTCGACGCTGAAGGGTGCCTTGAATTAAGCAACACGAAACGACCCTGATTTGGATGCACGGGCCTCCTATCGCGAACTCTCTTTCCAACCCCACTACATCGACTTTGTCCGTCTCTAGTGACATGCCAATGTTTCGATAATGACGACTATGTACGATGACGTTGTGTCTTCGCCTGCGAACGCATCATTCACTAAGCTATGAATCTAAAGACTTCGTTACTATGTTGCGTAATCCAGCATTTCTGATTTAAGTGATGGCGAAATATTGAGGGATGAACTCGGCCCTGACTTACTTTGTGGCGGCAGCTACAGAGTATTTAAAGTCTTGATTTCGCAGCTATTATATTCTCCTTGATTTGGTCTGTGGATTGTTTGGAATCTGTCAATTTTCTTGATTGGAGTTGTGCTGTGACTGGTGCCGAAACCTGCCGTCGTTGCGTTGTATATATATGTCTCCACTCTTGAATCATGAGGCGACTACTACATCGCTCTCTGCACCGGCGAAACAACTACTCTCATTGCGTCCTTGACATCAACAATAGACCCCCTGACTAGAAACCAAAGTTAATGAAGTCCTGATGCGAAGGGAACTGGTGTACGAGTGATGCTTCATTCTTGGACGGGATCTGCCTGTTCAACTTCTGTGCTGCTTTAAGCATAAAGATAAGAAGAGAACATACTCAGTGCTGCTACGAGAATATGGTTTCTTTCCGTCTCGTGTTCGTAATGCAGGTGGGCTTCAGATAAATAGTAGCACGCAAACTCATTCTCACTACAGATCATGCGTTCTCACATCAACTTTTGTTGTTTTGATTGAAGCTTCGTCGTCTAGGTGCATCATATCGAACTACAGCTGAGACTTTCTTTGGAACTGACTTCAAAGATGTAAGAAACCGGACTATATCAATCATAGATGAATTCAATTCAACAGTTTGCGATGGTGTATCATCACAAGCACCATGGAAATATTGGATGCGTTGGGGCTGTGTCAAACAGATAGCCCTGCTTGCATGGTGGTTGCTCAAGGTCCCGCTGCTTATGTTGGTTAAATGCCATTCTTGACCGTGGACGGATTTGATTCGGCAAACAAGAATCGACAGCCTGTGGCGGGGGTAGCAGCCATGGGTAAACAGCTTATAGTCGCCAAAACATATGTGATGGAATACTCAATGAATAAATTGCATATACAATGGAGCGTTATTTCTTCGCTGCACTTGAGAATCTGGATTTTTACAGCAAGCAGGTTGTGTTGGTAATGCAAAGAAGTCGTCTAAGATATCTTCACTCAATTCTTATTCCTTGTCCGTAGAAAAAGTCTGATAATCAAATTCATGATAAGAAGTATCCTCCTTTCCCGTTATGGGAATCTATACTCTTTGATCCTGAAGGTGGTGTGCCCGAATTTCAGTATTCGTTGTCGTTGCACATCTTTCTGTTTCTGGCGGTGAGAGTTAGGGAGTGGAAAAGTGGAATTTGTAGGAAAAAAGAGGGGTTTTAAGACGATGAAAAGAACATAAGTTTGTCATTTATCACGCCTATTCGAAAGTTTGATTAAGAACAATCTTTCTTTCTTCTCTCTCTATATTTCTTGACAGATTTTTTGTGATTGTAAGAAACAGATGGAACAGATTTTCAGTAAATCTCATTCTACCCACAAAGACATTGATGATTTGGAAGAAGCCCTTCTCGTCAGCGCACAGCTTGCTCTTGGCACTACTGCTCGCTGCGAACGTTTTCGCAGATCCTTACTCAACCAATTGGACTGCACTCAAGTACTTGCCGAGCCCGAAAGTAAATGGCCCTCCCTGCCATATTTCAAATAATACGTTTGGATGGAATACAATCAAACTTGCGGATGGGAGTTTATACACTGCCTCGAAACGGCCAATCGTCATAACTACAGAAGGATGGGACAGTTACTTCTTGAACGCGTACGTCGCACAATATCTTCTGGAAGTAATGGGTTATCAAACTTATGTAGCCCAAACGGTGAGCCTTCCTTGCATCTTAAACAAAGATTGACGTCATTATTCAAGGGAGGTGGTTACTCGATCGGCCCTGAGTTTTACGTCAATGCCATTGACTTATTCCTTGAAGCTTGTAACTATTAAATTGCATTTAAAAAAGCACTGAGTGATCAAATTTTACAGGGCCAGAGGACACAGCAAATTATGAGCAATTAACGCAAGTTGATCGAGTTGCTGTTGATATGGGAGCAGCTGGCTATTCTGGAGTGATTGGACTTTACGTCCCAACACCGCTAGTTGAGAAATATCCAGCCTTTGGACTTGATTTTTGGCGTTTCTTGTTGAATCCTGAAGCACGAGCTCTGTTCCCTGCAAGTGGGAGCACTCCCCCATATTTAGTTGATGGCAAGCCTCAGTGTGACGGTGACCCAAAACAATGTGTAAATGGGGTATGTATGAATGAAGTTGTTCTGAATTCACATTTAAATTGAAGTGAATAGTATTACACGCCTGCTCAATGCAAAGTCCCTGGTGCCAAATGTATTGAATTATGGGCTTACGATCCAGCCTATTCTCCAAGCAATTTTCAAAGAATTATTGACAGTTTAGGTTTGATGGTCACAATCAAATTCATTGGATGGAGCGCAGATAAAGCTATGACTGCTGCTCTCAATGCTGGTCAAAATGTGTTTGTCTATAATTGGGCACCAACTGCATTTGTGGCTGCAAATAATATAACAAGAGTACTTTTCCCTGCAACTGACCATCAACAATATGTGAACCTTGCGAAAGGTATAAGTGTGTTGTTCTACCAATAATTATAACATTTTTATAGATAGAGCCAATGCTTATGTCACCACTGATGTTCCAACAATCATCATTCATAAACTTGCAACCCAAAAGTTTCTTACTGACTTTCCTGAGCTTCAATCCTTTGCCAACAAATACCAAATTCTGGATGCCCATATGAATCAAATGCTGAAAAGTACTGTGGAAAAGAATTTGAACTATAGTCAGGCAGCCTGTCAGTGGATTCAGGAGAATGAAGACATTTGGAGTCCATGGATTCCTACTCCTCCAAAATCTGTTGGTGAGCTAATCTGGTAATCATGTTCTAAGTCTAATGAACTGCAAAAAGTTTCTTGTGGTATTGGACAAGGGCGATATCTCTCTGGTTTTGTGTATTCATGCATTGGTTGTCCCTCAGGAACATATAACTGGAATCCTCAAAACACAGATGAATGTTTGGTAATAGTCTTACTTAATTTTGATGAAATATTCTCACTGTTGACGACAGCCTTGTCCTGATAAATTAAGCTGTCCTGGAGGATCTGTTGTTTTGGTGACAAATGGAATTTGGATGCCAAGCCAAGACTTTCATCAAGGAATAGTAGCACCAGAACCTTATGTTTGTCCAATGTTTACAACTTGCTGTCACAATGGAACATGTCCTGCAGGAACTTGCTCACCTTTGTTCAAAGGGATTACATGTACTGATTGCAGTGAACCTGACCATTATTTGTGGAATGCACAGTGCAACAAATGCTCCCCAGCTGGTGGTGCTAGTTTTTATTTGATTCTATTTGGTGCCTTCCTTGGAGCTGTCCTCTTGCTGTATCTTCCTTTTGAGGAAGCACCCACTGTTGAAATTCTCTTCTTCTACTTTCAAGTCACGTATTACATCTTCCAAGACCAACCAGATGGTGTTCTAACTATTCCAGGATTAAGCACATTTCTTGCAATAGCTTCTTTGAATATTGATGGAATGGTTGCAGACTGCACTCTTCCCATTAAAGGAGTCGCAAAAATGAATTTTCGATTCTTCTTACCTCTGTTAATTCAAGTCTATATTATTTTGATTTATTTTGGAATGAGGTTTATGAACGCAAGTGGGCTTCTGTCAGGAGAACTTGCTGGAAAATTTACGCCATACTATATGAAGGGACAGAGCAGCACTTTGATCTGCTTTCGAGCTGCTATTGTTGTCTTAACGTTCATCATTATGCCTCTCATTGATGCAAGTCTGATTCTGTAAGTGTCCATTTTGATTTGACAACATCTCATACATGTTTAGGCTACAGTGTGTTGATATCTTAGGAAAGCATGTTTTAGTATCTGCTCCAGAAGTTGAATGCTTCAGCTCAGAGCATGCACCAGCAGCAGCATTGGCTATCATCATACTAATTGTATTCCTTGGGTTTGTGCCACTTCTCATAGCCTATATCTTGAAGAAATTGCACAAGGGAGGTAACATCAAGTATGAAGAAGATGGAATAACAAACATTGAAAGGTTGTTTCAATGTCTCTATATTGTGTTCAAACCTGAAATGTACTATATGATGCCCATCACTATGTTGGAAAAAGGTGTTACGTCTATTCTTTTCACAATGTTGGTTCGATTGAATGGTGAGTTTTGTTAATCTCTCATACATTTCTGATATTGTCACAGAAATGGTTCGGATCAATGTTTACATTATCTTCCTTGGATTTCTCTGTGCAACTAGAATTTATTGGCAGCCATATCACAATGCTTTAGAAGCATACTTGAATCGAGAGATTTCTTTGGGGATTTTAGTCATGATTGCATTCAGGCAATACACGTGGGTCAAAGCAGCATATTTACTGAGTTAATCATATTTTAAATAGGGACCATTATGGAGTCACAAATGCATCTCTTGCACAAGTTGGTGTGATTGTATTCCTTCCTGTTGTGTTCCATCTGATTCGATGGTTTCGGTCCAATGTTGAAAAGCATCAAGACAAAATAGCAAGTGTTCTGGCATCAGCAAATATTACTACAACTAAAACCTCTTCACACTCAATTAAATCTCAAAATGGATCTACAAACTCCTTGTCATCAAAAACCAACTCAATGCAAAAGAAAAGAAACTCAATTGAAAAGATAGTGCCTCAAAGAATTGTGAGAACTACTTCTATGTTGGATAGGGAGAAGAAAACAGCATGCTCTCAACCTCCTGGTCTTGCTGTTAACACACCAGCTAATCAAGCTTCAAGTGGAATAGCACTTTCTAAAGTAACCGAAAAGGACCAATAACTAATCATCTCTTTCCTTACACTTATTTTAACTCATTAATGACTTCTCATAAATTATCCAACACATTCAGGAATTTGAAATAAAGCTAGAACCTGTATGTATTTTCAAATCCCTTTTATGCAACCATGCAGGGGAATCCAACTCCCACTGACATGATCTGATCCAAACAAACAAAAAAAAAACTGGTAACAATCAAATCGTCAATTCAAAGTTACATTCAACAACATTCCACATGAAGAAACCTTCACAAATGTGTACCATCAGACTAAAACATCAAATAACTTTAGGTTGAATCTGTCAAACAGTGAGCTTGAGACCTGTTGGGTTTTGTGTGTCAAGAGAGAACTAAGTTTCTTGCTGCAGACTCCACCCTTCTTATAGGTGTTTTTACTGCCACTTTGGTGTTTACCAATCACTGAATGGGTAAATGGTCCTTGTTGTATAAGGGCCAATGGGTCAATGGGACCCATTTGTCAACACTGTGATGAAGCGTTCTGATTGGTTGAAAACCATTAAATCTTCTCAATCTCTCTGAGCAGCTTGAAAACCCATACTGCTAGATCCAAAAGCACAACCCACGGATGGTCAAGGCGTCCCTTTCACTATATCTCCTAGGAAGATGTTAAGTGTTGTGTCCTTCGAAGCAAGAAGTATGAGTCGAGAAGATGTGATTTATTTACAATTAAATAAAGATAAATATAAAGAGTTTATATTGTGATAATCTCTGTTGACGGAGCAGAGGGATAATGAATCCAACTGGATGTGAATCCAGCCTCGAACATCAACAAATACAGTGTGCATCTTTGATTAGGAAGTGTTGGATACAGTGTTCAGCTCAAGGAAAAAGCATCAGCATTTTGGCTGATGCTTTGCTGATGCTTTTCTGATGCCTCTTGAACCATAGCCAATACTCCAAATGGGTTCTCGTTTTGCAGTTACATTACAGCAATTGTTCTAAAACTTGTCCCATCAAACCTTTTTCGAGGTTTCTTTTCCACGTGGATTTCAAGTCATTTCCACGTGGATTTCAAGTTGATTTCAATTTGGCCAATTCCACACACCAAACTATTCCACCGCGTTCTACACCTCAGGCAGCGCACCTAAACACTCAATTAAAGTAAGCATGGATGATCCATCCTCGTTTAGTATCCTCTGGTTGACCAAACTGGGACATAAGAAGTGAATAGGTTTGAACACAATGACAAGAGGCCGCTGGACAAGTGAACAGATCCGAAAATTAATTATCGATCATCTAGAAGCGGGAAAACGCCAAAGTTGGGTGGCCAATATGTTATATCTGTCGCAGAAAACGATTGGACGAGTTTCAGGTTATTACCGACAACACAACTCTCTCTATCCACCCAAAGGTCCTGGCTCTGGTCGCAATCATTCTTAATCTTATTCGGAGCAGAGAGAACTGTTGCGTTTGATTGAAAATGAGCCAGATCTTTACTTTGATGAGCTAGCTGTTGAGTTGTCGGAGCGATTGGGTCGTTCAATATCAGTTATGGTCATTCGCCATGCATTCAAACAATAGAAAATTACCCGAAAACAGGTGCTCTCTCTCTTGTTGTGTTTCTAATCTTATGATATTTTTGCAGCTCTCAATTCGATTTCTAGAACAATGTGCTGTGGAAGAAGCAGAGTTTCGTCAATTAATATTCAATGAATACGATCCTGAATACATGGTATGGATAGATGAGACTGGTTTCAACTCCAAGACCTATACAAGGAAGTTTGGTTGGGGACGACGTGGACGACGTGTTCAGGCTGATAGGACTTGTTCGCGGCCACACAGTGACACTGATTGCTGCATTAATGTGGAGACATGGAATAGTAAAAAAGTATGTTGTGGATGGAAGTGCAACAGCGGAGATTTTTTTGCATTTCTTGGAATATGAACTGGTGAGCAATATTCAACAACTTCTATGTCTGATCCACTTTCCATACTAGCTTCCGTATCTTAAGAGAGGATGTACAGTTGTGCTAGATAATGCCAAGTGCCATCACGATGATGCTATGGAGGAACTTTGTGCACGATTTGGAATCAAAATCTTGTACCTTCCTCCATATTCGCCATTCTTGAATCCGATTGAAGAGGCGTTTTCTCAAATAAAGAAGTGCGCCCAACTTCTCCAAGATGATTATGAGCTTGTGTTCGATCGCCACTTTCTAGTTCATCAAGCAACACTTTGTGTCACTGAGTCTGATGCTGAGGGATACATAAGAAACTCAGGTTATTTTGATGGTTATCAATAATCTTTATTTGGGCTTTTGATACTTACAAAACATACTTTCAACCGAATTACTGTCTCCTTTCTTTTTCTGCACCAAGAATGACAAATGCATGTCCCTTCTTCACAGCCAGTCCTTCCAAATCAGCAACGGTCATATACTTTAAAGATTCCAAAGTGATGCTGTTTTGTTCAAATGTTTCTTGGTACTCCTCAAACACATGTGAAGCATTGCATTTCGAACCAACTTCTGTCAATAGCTCATCAATAGACTGATACGTCTGTATACGCTGTGCCAGTGGTGATTGAAGTTGAAGACGAGATGATGTCAATGTTGGAGAGCGGTTTGCAAGAAGTGCCAGGATAGGTGCTAGCCCTCCATTATCAATGTGGACATGAACAGCTGGTGAAGACAACTCAGAAGCAGAGCTGCTTTGACTTCTTCCAATAGGCTTCTTAAAGTTGCGGGTACATGGCGGATTATCCAAAGTCGCCTCCAATTGCTTTTCTACCTGTCAAATTTTCAGCAAACATTCACATAAAATTTACTTACGATGGCCTTAGCCCAGATTCCTGGTAAAGCTCCCTCAAACCGATGCTCAATGCCGGCCAAGTCCTTCCAAATCAGGGCCTTCAATCCCCCAGGGGCTCCGTACCTCTCGTACAGTTGCTCCAACGTTCTTTCCACTGGATCCATATTCTCAATGACAGGTGCACTTTCTTCATTTTCATCTGTCGACCCATCATTATCATCATCAACATCCAATTGGGCAGGTAGATCCTCATTAACACAGGGACGCTTGTTACTAATATCTGCTAAGGGCAGCATGTTTGAGCCAGATGTTACACGTTTATTTCTGATGTCTCTCAAACCATAGCCAATACTCCAAATGGGTAGTCTAAGACTCTTCGTGCTTTAATATTCCAATTTCGAGATCCAAGCTTCAGAAGCAGAGCACGCATGAGCAAAGCCTCTTTTCTTCGACTTCTTGAAGCTATTGAGAACCACGCTGTGTTTCAAAACAATTCAAATAACACTTACCTTGGAACAATATGGAACATATGGAAATGGTACGAAACTTGAGTCAACAGCAGGGTGTGGGGAAAGGAACAGTTGTTCTCTTCACAAGACGCGTTACAACAGCAATTTTGTCACTGAAGCATTGTTACATTTCCTGGCCTTCAAAAAAGCAGCGAAAGCAAATGAGCCGTAAAATGCAACGAGATTACTGTTTGGCAGGCTGTGTAGGGTCAATTGATGGGACTCAAGTAGTGTTTTACAGAAAGCCACCTGTACAAGGTGAGGTCTATTGGTGCTACAAGAAGTTCTATGGTCTCAATCTGCAGGTGTGTTGCTCAGGATTGTACCTGTTTGTCTTACCAATTGTGTTGTAGCTATGATTCTCGTCGAATTCTTTGGTTTCAGACTGGCTACCCTGCCTCAATGTATGACTCCAATGTTTTTTCACGAAGTCTGCTTTATGCAAAGCCCGAACTCCACTTCAGTCCAGGTGAATACTTGTTGGGTGATTCTGGCTATACTCTGTCAAGCACAATGATTACTCCATACAACCGTGGAATGCAGGATATTCCAATTAATGAAGCCTTTAATGAGAAGTTCTCTTCTGCTTGTGTACGTATTGAACATGTCAATGGTATTTTGAAGGGCCGATGGGCATCCCTGACTGGGTTGCAGTTGAAAACAACAACTGCCGAAGATATGGAATACGTCAATCAATGGATAACAGCATGCATTATTTTGCACAATTTTTTGCTGGCTGATGAGTGGACAGAGTCAGATGGATGGTTTGAAGAAGAAACCCCATCGGAGGATGATGCAGAGGAATTTGCCAAGTATGAAAGACTAGAGGAGGAATATGCGATCACTTTGGCAGGATTTGAGAGGTTAACAGGTACCGAGAAACGGGAAGAATTAAAGATCAAAATGATTCAACACGGATTTATTTAGAAACTAAAATAAACCATCTCGTATTGCTTTGGCTGCATCACCGAATGAAATTCCTGCTTCCTTTGAGAGAGCCATCGTCATATCAAAGAACTGCCTCTTCTCAGTCATCTCCAACTCCTTTTTTTGCTGCTCACTCTTGAGGGCCAGAACCGCCTTCTTATCATCACGTTCTTCTCTCCATTTGGTTTCCTCAAACCGTAGTTTCTCGTGTTTAACTGCCACTTTCTCTGAAATCGCTTTCTGCAATATCTCATTCTTGGCAGCTTGAGCATAGTTGAACGCAGTGGAAAAGTCCATCTTCTTTGAAGAACTCAACGATGAAGCAGTAATGCTGGCCTTGATTTGAGTGTTGCTGATTGGTGACTTTGCTGAGAGCTTTGCTTTGGACAACGTAATCTTGGTGGCCTTTGACTTTGGAGGTACTTGACGCTTCTTTCTTGTTGGGGACGGAATAGGGTCGTATTCGTAATCGTTATATTCACTAAATGGTAGTTAGTCAAAGTTAAGATGCACGAAGTTCTCACCTGTCATTTTTGTCCACACTGAACAGTTCAGCTCCATCCTGAGTAGCTTGAGGTGTGATTGCTTCCTTAACGCCTCTAACTGTGCCTCGTGTCGCACCCACAAGAACAACCTCATCCTGGTATCACAGCTTTCAAATTCAGTATCCTCATTTCCGTCCTCACTGTTCTCACCATTCTCCTCATCCCCACTGTCCTCAACGTCCTCGGCACCCTCGTCACTCTCGCTGTTCTCGCAGCTCTCAACATCCTCTTCAACTTCGCCATCCACTTCCTTGCCTTTCTCGCCGTCCTTATCAACGACAATTCCAACTTCAGTTGTTGCGAGAGGTTTGACGTTGAATCGTTCGCCAAATAGTCGATCCAGTCGCACATACTGCGGGCACATACACTCCAGTTTCTCTTCAATTGTCCTGATTTCCTTCTCCTCATTGTTGTTGGTGAGGCCAAATCCTGTAGCTTGAGCCTCCTTCTTCGTCTTCTTGTACCTGTGACTTGATGTTAGTTTGATTCACACAACAGGAGTCACATGCCTTGTAATCCATCCATCATAGCGGTTCTTGACAGTTTTGGCGTCCCAACCACTACAGCAGGTTGCATTCACATGGTTCATGAGCTGTTTCAGCCCATCAACCTTCTTCAACAACTGACCCGATTTCATCTTTGCATCCTTTGCAGCCCCGCCAACAACAATTTTGAAATTAGACGCAATCTCAAGCCAATTGATCATAGCGGCATATTCACCAGGTGTAGTAAATGTCCGGGTTGGTGCCTTTGTTGCGGACTTACGACCATGCCCTTTAGATCACTTTTGTTTCGATGGACTTGGCGGTTTCATTGTCGGAAAGAATGGCAAAGGCTACGTTGGTGGCTGTAATGTTGACTTGGGTGCCATGATGGTGGAGGGGGTGGTGTATCGTGAAACTGAAAAGCGAAAACCGAATCGCGAAGTTGAAAAGCGAACCCAACCCACGCTTTTCGAACCCAAAAGCAAAAATTGGACATTTTGAATCATTGCTTTTCGTCTTTCCAATCTTGTTCAAAAACACCAACTTTGACCACCCCTAGTGTTCAGCTCAAGGAAAAAGCATCAGCATTTTGGCTGATGCTTTTCTGATTCCTCTCAAACCATAGCCAATAATCCAAATGGGTTCTTCTTACACAGTTACATTAATACAGTGTGCATCTTTGATTAGGAAGTGTTGGATGCTGTGATTTGCTCAAGGAAAAAGCATCAGCATTTTGGCTGATGCTTTGCTGATGCTTTTCTGATGCCTCTTGAACCATAGCCAATAATCCAAATGGGTTCTTCTTACACAGTTACATTAATACAGTGTGCATCTTTGATTAGGAAGTGTTGGATGCTGTGATTTGCTCAAGGAAAAAGCATCAGCATTTTGGCTGATGCTTTGCTGATGCTTTTCTGATGCCTCTTGAACCATAGCCAATCCTCCAAATGGGTCCTTGTTTCACAGTTACATTAATACAGTGTGCATCTTTGATTAGGAAGTGTTGGATGCTGTGATTTGCTCAAGGAAAAAGCATCAGCATTTTGGCTGATGCTTTGCTGATGCTTTTCTGATGTCTCTCGAACCATAGCCAATACTCCAAATGGGTTCTCGTTTTGCAGTTACATTAATACAGTGTGCATCTTTGATTAGGAAGTGTTGGATACAGTGTTCAGCTCAATGAAAAAGCATCAGCATTTTGGCTGATGCTTTGCTGATGCTTTTCTGATGCCTCTTGAACCATAGCCAATACTCCAAATGGGTTCTTGTTTCACAGTTACATTAATACAGTGTGCATCTTTGATTAGGAAGTGTTGGATACAGTGTTCAGCTCAATGAAAAAGCATCAGCATTTTGGCTGATGCTTTGCTGATGCTTTTCTGATGCCTCTTGAACCATAGCCAATCCTCCAAATGGGTCCTTGTTTCACAGTTACATTAATACAGTGTGCATCTTTGATTAGGAAGTGTTGGATGCTGTGATTTGCTCAAGGAAAAAGCATCAGCATTTTGGCTGATGCTTTGCTGATGCTTTTCTGATGCCTCTTGAACCATAGCCAATACTCCAAATGGGTTCTCGTTTTGCAGTTACATTAATACAGTGTGCATCTTTGATTAGGAAGTGTTGGATACAGTGTTCAGCTCAATGAAAAAGCATCAGCAATTTGGCTGATGCTTTGCTGATGCTTTTCTGATGTCTCTCGAACCATAGCCAATACTCCAAATGGGTTCTCGTTTTGCAGTTACATTAATACAGTGTGCATCTTTGATTACAAAGTGTTGGATACAGTGTTCAGCTCAATGAAAAAGCATCAGCATTTTGGCTGATGCTTTGCTGATGCTTTTCTGATGCCTCTTGAACCATAGCCAATCCTCCAAATGGGTCCTTGTTTCACAGTTACATTAATACAGTGTGCATCTTTGATTAGGAAGTGTTGGATACAGTGTTCAGCTCAATGAAAAAGCATCAGCATTTTGGCTGATGCTTTGCTGATGCTTTTCTGATGCCTCTTGAACCATAGCCAATCCTCCAAATGGGTCCTTGTTTCACAGTTACATTAATACAGTGTGCATCTTTGATTAGGAAGTGTTGGATACAGTGTTCAGCTCAATGAAAAAGCATCAGCATTTTGGCTGATGCTTTGCTGATGCTTTTCTAATGCCTCGTGAACCATAGCCAATCCTCCAAATGGGTCCTTGTTTCACAGTTACATTAATACAGTGTGCATCTTTGATTAGGAAGTGTTGGATACAGTGTTCAGCTCAATGAAAAAGCATCAGCATTTTGGCTGATGCTTTGCTGATGCTTTTCTGATGTCTCTCGAACCATAGCCAATACTCCAAATGGGTTCTCGTTTTGCAGTTACATTAATACAGTGTGCATTTTTGATAAGGAAGTGTTGGATGCTGTGATTTGCTCAAGGAAAAAGCATCAGCATTTTGGCTGATGCTTTGCTGATGCTTTTCTGATGCCTCTTGAACCATAGCCAATACTCCAAATGGGTTCTCGTTTTGCAGTTACATTAATACAGTGTGCATCTTTGATTGAGGAAGTGTTGGATACAGTGTTCAGCTCAATGAAAAAGCATCAGCATTTTGGCTGATGCTTTGCTGATGCTTTTCTAATGCCTCGTGAACCATAGCCAATACTCCAAATGGGTTCTTGTTTCACAGTTACATTAATACAGTGTGCATCTTTGATTAGGAAGTGTTGGATGCTGTGTTCAGCTCAATGAAAAAGCATCAGCATTTTGGCTGATGCTTTGCTGATGCTTTTCTAATGCCTCTTGAACCATAGCCAATACTCCTAATTTGTTCTTGTTTTGCAGTTACAGTAACATGCAGTTCTTTAAAGTTTTGGCATTGATTGGAGAATTTTTGTATGAGTTCTTCTTTTCCCTCTCTTCCAGGCTTCTATGGGATGTGCCGTTTTTTTTTTTTGATCTGGAAGTTTCAGAGAATGTCTGCATTTGTTCTTGTGTCTATTTGAATTCACAGTTGTTCTCAAATCTTAAAGGAATATTACTATGAACATGTTCAATTTCTGTTCTTCTGCATATTTTTGTTTCTTTGTTTCCTCCCACTGTTTCTCATTCCAATGTCTTTCTCATGTGAATGTGATCACGGCTTGTTCCTCGGCTACTCAGCTCCTTTGACATGGCCATTTTAGGCTCTCGGTGGAGTGTCAACCTTTCATATTCTACAGATACTTCCATCTAAAAACTAAGACAACAGGGATAAGAGTCAATCCCCAGCAATGTGACTGCAACCTTCTCATTTTTGCCCTCTGTTGCAGGTTGCTTGCCAACCTGTTTCTGAAAGGGGGGAGTTTGAGGGGGTTGGGTCCACTTTCCTTACAGATCTATTAATAGATTTTTAGTCATTTTTATAAAGAACTATGCCTAGAAAGTATTAAATTCAAAGGAATGGTTTTATTTATTCTGTAATAGCTCTTAAAGAATGGTTTTATTCATTTTGTAATAGCTCAGCAGTGTAGACAACAAGAACAGGGATACACTCTTGAGTGTATAAAAAATGGTTTATGTCAAGAGAACGTTCTAAAATGTTCATTTTCCCTCCATTTTGTCCATCATAAAACAGCCACTCTGATGATGTTTTGAGCACAGTCGTGTAGTGACTACCTTTATGGCAGTGGACAGAATGTAAGTAGAATTCCCGGATTCCAAATTCATATTCTGTAGAGAGAGATGGGACAGATATGACAGACTCTATTGTTATAGGGAGGTGTCTATAATGAGCTATTTCAAATGCAATGGTTGGAACAGAGTCTGATACTGAGTATCCCTGCACTATTTCTGTGGAGCAAAATTCACACGAATTTTGTGTCTCTCTCTCCTCCATAAACAATTCTGAGAGAGTCTGAGTATGGCCTGAAAAATTTGTCAGAAGTGTAACTAACTGGGTATGTTCCCTGTATTGTGTTAAATTGCATGTCTTGCATGTTGTATGGTAGAAACCATGATTGTATGTGCTGGATGACAAGAGATGAGTGTAAGCCAAATTCAAGTCTTTAAGAACTGGTCTATTGTAGGGAAAGTTGGTTGGATCTAAACTTTCCAAAAATCGTTGAAACTCATCACGTATTTGGTTAATTTCCATAGTTTGAAGTAGTTGAAAGAAGCTGTTCATTGCTGGTGACATTTCTTGTAACCTTTCTTTCATTTCAATGGTTGATTTGCTATACAAATGGGCTGTAGATGTAACAAGGCAATCCAAAGCACAAGTATATCTTGAAGCTATCCAATTGCAACCATGGAAAGTGGTAGATGTGTTTTCTTTCCTTCTTTTGTTGTTGTTTAAACCTTGGCTTCTTGTTTTGCGTTTATTATTTTCAGAGTATTTTTTGGAATATCTCTGTGGGTGTCTTGAAAAAAGTGAATGCTGTGTATGGTTTCTTTTCAGAGGAGATAGTCCTCTTTCTTCTTGTTTCCCTTTTATATTTACTCTTTTCCATTGACGTAAAAGAGATGTATCGATCTTCTCTGGAATATAATCATTTCCGTATTCCTGTACCATTGCTTGGATCACATCGTACTGAGTAATACAAGAACTATAGTCTAGTGTCTCTCTACTTTCATACATTTCTGCTGTAGCCATGTCCAAGAACTCAAGATCTATTAAAATCTTCAGGTAATCAAATGGGGGCAGGGTGGTCAATAATTGCAAATTGACATGACCTAGGATGGCGGTTGTTGATGGATCTGTTGAACGGGATGCCATTGTGTAGAGGCTTTGAATTCGGTCTATTTGCTCTCCCCAAAATATGTTGTACTTTCTGCCCTTCCCTTGGGATGCAAAATCACTCATAGAAAAGTTTGGCAATATTTGATGCATACGTCTTAAAATCCTTATTTTTCCAAAATCTGGGACATTTACAGTAATATAATTTTCTACAGGAACCAAAGGTACTATACCTGGCCCCAGAATCTCATCAAAAACCACATCAGAGTATTTTCCTAGTAATTTGGCATAAATGACATTTGCTACTTGCATTCCCTGGAAATGAGGATGCTCTGTCATTGTCCAAGATATAACAGTTCCTTCAGCTCCATTTGTAACACCGCTGCCAACACTAAGGTTGCGTTTTATAAGAATAGGAAGGCCCCTACAGAGTTTTAACAGTCCCGGTATATGGTCTGTATCAGCTGGTGACAGTTTCCAGACAGCTGCTTGTATTGAGGCTGGAAGAAACTTTTTTGCCTTTTGAGAATCAATGCAGATGTCCAAGGAGCATAATGTAGTTAAAGCTTCTCCACCAAGAATACTAAATTGTGCTTCCCCCATTGAATTTATGTCGTCTCGCTTTTGTTTCGTGTTGTGATAATACTTACAGGCCAAAACCCAGCCTCTTTTAGTGATACAGAACATCTTGAGTCCCCAATTATGCAAGTTCGAAATAAAGCTATAGATTCAGCGTCACATGCACCAACACACATTTGGTTCAACATGTGTAGATATGGTCCTTTGGTACGCATGCATTGACGTAAAACAACTACCAGTAAAAACTGACTGAACATTAATTGTCCTGCTTCATCTTGCAGACGAAGTTTTTCATTCAGACTTTTAAATTCAAGAGTATATAATGGAGGTCCTCCAGTATTTGGTGGTGGAAGTTGCCTAAAGTCAAAGAACAGTACAACATTCAGTCTGCCAAATCCACCATGAGAGTGATGGTTATATACACGATTAAAAATATCTCCAATCTGATAGAAGTTCCGTGCAGAAATCATGGACACCTCATCAATAACTTCATTCAAACAATTAGAATTATTTTCATAAAGTTAATCACTTACTTATGAAGTCTGCTCCTTTAATCCTTTCTGCAACAGATGCAATGTCTAACTGATTCTTCAATGCTTTTTCAAAATCTAGTACAGAGTGATATGTTTGGCCTCCAATCAAACTCGCAGCTGTTCCTGTAGGTGCAAGTTTCAAAATGCGATGCTTTTCATTTCTCCTCATCAAGTACTCTGTAAACCCATTTATGACTGTGGATTTCCCACTTCCTGCAATTCCAGTCACCAGCATTCTGAGTGGATCAGGACCAGGATTAGTTACTGCACCAGCCATTATTTTGAATGCTCTTTCTTGGTCTTCATACATTGTGAAGTCTATGATAATACTCTCAGCTAGTGAATCTGGTTCCTATTTAAAATTAAGGGTGTGTACACCTATAGGAACTCATACTTACAGTGGATAAGACTGCCCTCCTTAAAGGGTTGATAATGTTTGCAGTGTTAGAAATTGGTCTTTGAGATATTTGACTGCGGACTGTATCAACTATATCTCTTCTTTGATTCTTAATACTGTCCTCTATTCGTCTGTATTGAGCACTCCAATAATCAGCATTGTAGGTCCCTGATTCAAGCACTTCTTCTGCAATTGGCATTGGTTTATGAGGTTGTGCATTGGCGTTTGATGCCCAGCCAGAAGAAGTAAGAATAGATTGCACATATTCATTGCCTTCATTGTCACAGCTGTCTCAGAGTTAACGTTTTCAACAAAGTCATCCATGTCAAATCCCGGATTAGGGTCTTCAAGAGTTTCATATTGAAAATTCAGTCCAACTTTTTGCAGAGCAGCTTTCATTTTTTTTCTGTCTTTGGAAAGGTCATCACGTGCATCATAACACTCATTGAGTATATGCCAGTTTTTGAGAGTTTGCCCTCCAAAGTGTTCAATGTTAAGCCTGAAATATGCTTCAGCCCATAATTCATTAGGAAGTAACAAGTCCCCTATATTTCGCCAGCCACACTCAGCAAATAACATGACCACCAATTGGTAATAACTTTCAGGATCACTTGCAAGTGTAGGCAGAGTTGGCCCAACTAGCACTAGGAGACGACGCTGTTTGTATGGTTCATAAACCACAGTTTCATACTTTGAATGAGACTTCCTTGGTTTCAGCTTAAGCATTTCGTCATCAATTTCCCTGGAGTACACTGAAAACATTGTTTGTTATATTGAAATAACCCTTAAAACTTACCTGAATCTCCCTTCTTTTCATGAATAACACAAAAGGAGCTGAAAAAGTCATAAAATGATATAGGATTTGCCCAATCCCCTCTGTGTTCCCAATCTTCTATTAGACTTGTCCGCACAAGACCAACATCTGACAATTCCACACAACTGAACTTAATCGTGGAAGACCAAGATTTTTGCGGGTGTTTTCTTGGTCATCAAACTATCTGTATAATTTTTGTACTGAATCCTTACAAATTCCATGTTAGTGTAGCGGCCTTTTCCTTCAAACAGATAATGAGATATAATTGGCCCCCCAAAAGCATGTTTGGAAGTCATTTTGTTTGCTGATTTAATCAGCAGTGCTCTAGCATTTGATATACATTCCATAGAATTTGAAGGATTTAAGAGGTTTGGATTTTCTGAGGCAACGTCTTTCAGTGCAGAGAAGGTACTGCTAAATTTTATACTGGACTTGGTAATGTAGTCAGTGATGTATATGATTATTGCCTTGACAATTGTTCCAGATAGCATTTCTGTCAAGTCAGTGTTACAGCCAAACAAATATGAAATAAGAGGGTTAACACGGTTAGACCAAATGTCATGCTTCTTCATAGATAAATGCCCTGACTCATCAACAACAGATTCTTTAACATACTCCCGTGGAAAACGTGCCTTACACCCATAGTAAGTGGCACAGTGCTTTCCACATTCATGTTTTTGCAGGGTTGCTCGAATACGGTTCAATCTGTCCTTAACTTGTGGAATTTCCACAAACTCCTTGCACTGGGAAGGTACATTTATAATGGGAGGGCCAAATACATTCTGCATTTCTACATTACTGTTGTTAAAAAAACACATGTGAACTATTGGGTTAAAAACCTGGGACTCTTGGCACTCCTTCTAAATTTGACTGTACTTGTTCTGCTGTTTCACCTATATAGTCCCCCAAGCTAAAAGACTCTAAATAGGAAATAAATTCTTGCCTCCATTCAGCATCAGCTTTCAGCTTTTCTCTGACTTCATTTAAGCTCCACATGTTTTTTATCCATAGCAATAAGTGCAAGTGTAAAGTCTTGCGTTTTTGCTCTTCAACAGTTCCATAATAACTTTCAATTTCTCCTAAAACACCACGTTCAACTAAAAACTTGATCAAATTTTTCACAAGAAAATCAAATGCTCGTTCACTAGCAACAGGATTGCCATAAACTGCTGCAATACGTGCTGTAAAGCCTGGATCAATCCCACTCATTAAGAGTTCATAGTCAAATCCAAGGTAGCTGAGCGTGATGGGATTGTTCAAGTCAGAGAAAGTAATAGTTAAAAACCATGTAGGTGTTCCTAGCCATCGTGTGGCACTAAAAAGTTCAACCTTTTGTCTGTTCTTCTCATGGTTAGACCCAATTACTAATCCCCGACTTGTATGTATCTTATTTGCAACTTGGATAGCAAATTCTTCTTTTTCATTTTTGGGATGTGTTTCTGCTCCTATTTCAAAGCGTCGGATCAATTCATTTACTGCAGTCATATCTAAAGACTCTAAGTCTGTTGCAAACTTGTCAAAACTTTCCTCTGTTACAATTGGCCTCACTCCATAGCAAACTTTTTGAATTTGTACAAGACTGAAGACTAAATACAAAAATGTTTCGTCTTCTTGGAAGTCCGCGAGCCATATAGTAAGTAATGTTGGATATTACGAAACGTACTTGTTGTTACAGAAGGGAGTCCACCTTATGGCAGTTTGTTAAAAATTAATCAATAGAGTTAACATACCATAACCAAATGGGTGTAGATGAACAAAAAGCTTTTCCCATGCAGTAGGATTGTCAAACATCGACACAAACCCATCATCACGCCCAATCTCAAGACCCATCTTTACATGTTGCAAAGCCAGAAACTTCTTCTGTTGTTGACTCAACAAGTCAAATTCTTCCTCTCCTATACCACTGATAGCAAAGGAGACACTGTCCTCTGTTGCAGCCTCTTCAACAGGGTGATTTTCTGTTTGATGTACTGACGGCTCTGCTCCTTGTGGCATAGTTGCTGACTGTTGGAAAAAGATAGGTAGTGGATATTGCCCATTACATTGGGAATATCCTGCCAAATTACTGCTGCTTATTTGTATATTCTGATAGTGACGTTATACTTGATTAACCATTGCAACGCTTCTAGTATGTAACTTCCCCGAACATACAAAAAGGCTGCCTGTTTCAACATAGTGGAAGTTTCTGAATCAGAGGGTTTTGCAGGGCCTGAAAATGTAACAACAAGAATCTTTGAAAGTTCAGAAATGGGAATAGGCAAAACAATTTCTGCAATTGCTTGTAGCGGGGTTGGAAAACAGCTGCATTTCCAGAAAGATGACGGTAATGCCGAAATATAGATATTGTAAACTTGCTTGCTCTTAGTTGAGAGATGACAATTCGTTCAACAAAACTCAGTCGTGCAAGGACATCAGGTACACTTCCTGTGTAACTCCCACTAGCTAATGCATGGATTGGTCGCTTGGCTTGCTCCAACAACAGCAGACACTGTGTGCATACATATGGTTTCCAAACAGTTCCTGTTTCATTCCAATAAAATCCCCCTTGATATAGAATTGGGTTATTGCAAGAGGAACCAGCTGTGTTGGGGTTCTGAGGGACAAAATCATCAAATACCCATTCGTTATCATAGTCTGCTGGTGAAAAAGTCTCGCTTATAACATGGTGACCGATAAAAAACTGGTACAACATCTGGGTTTGTTAGGACCCTTCGTATAGAAGGCGACATGTCCAGTTCATGCAAATCGTCTAAAGTAGTAAATTCGCACATACAGAACATGGGTAAATTTGTAAATACTTTTCATGTAAAGACTCTCGCCACTCATTGACAATGTTGATCTGATCCTTCATTAACATTTCCTCAAATGAGGTGGTTGGTTGTTCGTGGACCGAGGAAGAGAACTTGCACTGTGCTTAATAGAATTAGGTGAGATTTGAGGTTATCATTTCTTAACATACCGTGTGCGATACACCTTAGAAAAAACATAAGAAATACTGCCACAGTTTTGACATGATGATTCTCGATATATTGGTAGAGAGCTTTTACGTTTGTTGCTCAAAGAAGTGTCGATATCCATTTCCACATGAGTGTGCCATTAGAATATCTATCATTTGCGACTTTCGGAGTCTCTTTTTATGAAAACGAAAGTCAAAATCAAAAACACTTGTTTCAAGTGTTGAAGATGTGACTATGTTGCATCCAATAAATTCAAAATAATGTTCATCATCTCCTGAAAGATTAAGATCTTCTTTGGTGAAAAGATATGCTCTATTGATTGACATTTGTAGGGTTGATGCAGGTGGGGTCAACTGAGGCTCTAAATCAGAACGACTGGGAAAACGATATTGTTGTCTTTGGGAATTGACAGTTGCAGACATTTGATGAAATTCTGTGACAAAAACACACTGAAGACAAGCACATATTGTACAGGGATTGTCCCTGAACAACTTTAAGCAATGCAAATAATCATCCTTCCGAATATATGGTTGGAGTTCACAAAGAGGAATGCAGCCTTTCACAACAGATTCTGTTAATGTGTGTTGGCTTTTGACACAGTATAATCCCCCTGAATGAAAGTGATTGCCACATGTTTTATCATAATTTTGAGTTGCATTTATCAGAACTAAAATATAGGTGTGTTAATTTTTCCTCAAAGCATGTGTTGTAATGCCTTACTTATTCCTGGGATGATTTTAGTCATTATTTTATCTTTACGCAAGTAAAACTATTTTTTATTCAATCACACACAAGATAAAAAAAAAGATGAAGAAGCAATTGAGGTTTGCTCTGTTGATAAATACTATCTCAAGAGAGCGAACCCAATTGAAGGGTTGAAAAAGGGTGGGAGACTGGATTTGATAACTATTCTATAACTATTCTATATATTCTCTATTTTTACTATAATATCAAATCATATTGGTATATATAAGGATAATATTGCTATCAATATTTATAAATATTTTGGATATAAGCTCCAGTCTCCCAACCAAGCTTATACAAATATAACTATATATAAAATTTATAACTATATATAAAATTACTATAGGTGAGACTGCACCCTCACATTATGACTATACTATAAGCTATAACTATATATAAAACTATATGCAGATCAAAGGGAGATGCAGCTTCCAGAGATCTAGGCCATGACAACACAAGGGGAAAACAAAGTTAGTTGTGATACATTGAACAAATCAACACACCATTATCAGTAGCAATAAGTATGCAAAGACCCCCTGGAGGTTCAGACTCCAGAAAGTTAAGATTCCAGGAATCTTGGAGACAGCTGTAAAAAACAAAGTAAATAGTGGAGGAATCGAATAAATACTAACCTAAGATTGAAAAGAGCTGTCTGGGGTGAAATCTGGGTGGGAAAACCATTGATTATATAGTTTTTTGGGTGAAAATTTTTTCTGATGGAGATGGCATGCAGAAGGTGCATGCTCTGTTGGCTTTCCTGCACTCAAAACACTCCCACTGACTCTAACTCCACCAATACTGGTCCAAATCAAACCATTTTAGATTCATTGGAAAGCCCTTAATGCGCTCTACATGTTCGCACTATTGTCAGGCGGCAATCGTGCGTAACTCACGATCCGCAAATGCTCTAGCTTTGGATTCAATAGAATCATGTTCTCTCCACCCTTTATATCATTTTGAAACAATCCAGTAAGCTCTGAACTAGTTTAAAGTATTGATGGAGATGGCATGCAGAAGGTGCATGCTCTGTTGGCTTTCCTGCACTCAAAACACTCCCACTGACTCTAACTCCACCAATACTGGTCCAAATCAAACCATTTTAGATTCATTGGAAAGCCCTTAATGCGCTCTACATGTTCGCACTATTGTCAGGCGGCAATCGTGCGTAACTCACGATCCGCAAATGCTCTAGCTTTGGATTCAATAGAATCATGTTCTCTCCACCCTTTATATCATTTTGAAACAATCCAGTAAGCTCTGAACTGGTTTAAAGTATTGATGGAGATGGCATGCAGAAGGTGCATGCTCTGTTGGCTTTCCTGCACTCAAAACACTCCCACTGACTCTAACTCCACCAATACTGGTCCAAATCAAACCATTTTAGATTCATTGGAAAGCCCTTAATGCGCTCTACATGTTCGCACTATTGTCAGGCGGCAATCGCGCGTAACTCACGATCCGCAAATGCTCTAGCTTTGGATTCAATAGTGACATGCTCCTCTAATTTAATCAAATTCTAATTGAGAAAATTTTAGAACACAAAGGATACAAAAGGGGAGGAAGGGAATAATGTCAAAGATGTCATCTTCCTAAAATGAGCCCACAACCCAGAAGGCCAGGTCAAAAGCCAACTCATCCAATCCCTACACCTCCAGCCATCAAAAAGAGAGCAGTATCTGAGCAGGATGAAGATGCTTTTGTACAAAGGTAGATTGGCCTATTTGGGCAATTCATTCTCTATTTAAAACACTAACAATGTGTTTCAGTTCTGCTTCTGAGTCTGAGCCTTCCACTCCAAAGAAATCTAGAACCCTTCCTCCAAAGCCCACACCTTCTACCACAAAGCAGAAGTCTACTCTTCCTTCTGCAACATTCAATACTTCAATTCCTGGAAGCTCTTTCACTTTCCCCCAGTCAACAACAACTACTCCCCACGCACTCCTACAACAAAGCCCAATGGTGTTCGTGTTACTTCATCACCTGCGCCTTTACATCATCATCGTGTCTCCAAATTTGCTGCCAAACTAGGGGTGAACAAGAAAACTTTTACCAGTTCTTACACTCCTGCACTGCAGCCATCACAAGAAGATCACCAACACAGTGCCATCTACGACCATCCTGAACCAAGTGATTTTGACATTCACAGCAATGCATCATCTGTTATTGAAGTCCAAGGCCAAACATTGTCTGAAGCAGAGTATGCTGCTTGTCACAGTTATTTTTCTGGAACCAAGAATTGCAGACTTGACCATCTGTGTTGTCTGGGCCTTCTGGCATCAACTGCTCCTGAATTGTTTACTCTTGACTTCACTCCAAACAAGAAGTCCCACTTTATCTTATACAAACAAAAGCCAATAGTATTTGCAATGCTTGGACAAGTCCCTAACGCAACATCTTTCAATGTTGCATCAAATGGTAAACTTTCATGTACTCAAGGTCCCCTCAGTAACTTTGTTTTTTAGACAAATTCACTGTAAACTTTGTGCCTATTATGGGCCAACTCCAGTTGATCCATACCATAGCTCGTGCTGCCATGAAAACTCATAATGCACCAAATACATCAAATTCAATTGGGGACACACTCAAACTTTATGCTGCAAATGGGTTAACTCAGACCGTTGTGTGGTCCACTAAACCTCCGTCTGTCTATGATGCTACTCATGATGGTACAAACCTTTTGACCCCAGATTCTTTTGATATGTTTTCTCCACCACCCTCTTTGTCTGTCATATCTGAGATTCCCATGGATGGAACTGTAGCTATGCCCACCTTTCTGAAAATTGCAGTTGCAGATGAATGTAACTTTATCAACCTTCAGATAGCAGGAGGAAAACTCTTCTTAATTGCTGAGCCTGAATACTGATCCTTTGCTTTGACTTTGAATCAGAAATTTCATTTCATATCTGTTTTCTCTTCTTCTTAACACTTTCCTTCGTATCATTTATAATAAAATTCAGTACAAAAACTACTGAACAGTATTGCAACTCCATGAATAGCAACCTGCTATGTGAGAAGAACGAAGTGGCTCGAACGTATGACTCTAGTTCTCCTCTTCCACTTGGTTGCCTACTTGACTGTTTGCCATTTTTTCCACTCTCATCATCTTGGCTCTCTATCCTTCTCCTTCCAGACCCTCAAGCTCTGATATACCTTTTTGTCTTTTGCTTACATTCATCTTCGGATACCACAAGGGACTAATGCTAGATTTTATTATTGGTCAATTACCAATAATTTATTTTATGATTTGCTTCTCACGACTCATAGAAGAACGGAAACCCCAGCTAAAGCTGGGGCGTGATCCTGGCTGGGTTCCTTTAGAAAGAAGTTGTTTATTAACAGCTAAAAAAGGGAGCACGTTATCCTTTGGAGATGTTGCAGTAGTTTCTCTCAAAAGAGGCAGGGTCTCCTTTTTTGCTAAACAATAGAAAATATTCGTTTATTAATACGTTTTAATGGTGTGAATATTTGGGCAGAGTGTAGAATGTGCTGGAAGGTTGTGGAGAACCCAAGTTCAGTCTGAAAAAGATAAGTATTTCTGGAGTTGATCCAGCCGGGCTTAATAAATCGACAAATTAATATTGTTTTATTACCATCACAAAGTATTAGGTCCCCCTGGATTAAACTTAGGTCAGGCTTGTGGTTTGAGTCTTGGATTGAACACTACTTGCCTGCGACTCGGGAACGGCTGAAGCGAAATGCACAAAACTTTAGGAAACAATTAATAAAACTAATTTCAATATCTCTTTAGATTATCGAAACGATCGAAGAAAGAAAAATGGAGCTGCGCCGAAGCCCACAACTCGAACCCAACACGCGCAACTCGGGACCCTGAGGCGTTATCAGAAAAAACAGCTCTAGGCTGCCTTCATATTTTAGTCTTTCATCAGTTAATAAAATTTGAGGAGTTCGAGGATTGAGGGAGGAGATAGGTTTTTGAAGGTTTTGATTTGAATTCAGGCCACGACCGCGGCCACAGCGCCACAACCTCCACTCCACTTCTATTCTACATTATTTCAACAGTTTTATCTTATTTATTATGTTTAATGTGGTTAACTTGGCCAGATCTTGAGCCCGGTTTTGCCCTCAGACCAAACATTAAGTGAGTGCCAAGCCAAAAAAAACACCAGAACTTCCCACGGTTGAGGTTCTGCCAAAAGGTTCGACCGATCCAAACAGTTGTTTCTGCATCAGTTTTCACAACTGGTTGCATTTCTAACCAGTCAAACTATTGAGGTCACAAAGCCTATCTGATTGTCCAGGGTAATTATACAATTCTGTTAATATACGCTACGCTTTGAAGTTCTGAGATACTTGCAGCTCTCTTAGATCTAATTGATAGGTTATAGCTCAAAAGTATCAAAAGAGCAAGAAGAATCTGACCAGTGGAACTGAGTGATTTTGCAGAAATGGTTTATTTCTTATAATTACATATACATGTTTTGGAAATAAAACACCTCTGTGTTGTCCCATTCTCAATGCGTGAAAAATCTGGCACAAGCATTACTTCACTAGTTTTTCATGCAAGTTTTATCAAAAAAGGAAATGATGGTAGAATTTCAAGGCAATGGATCATGCTTTTAGGCGTTAAGGAAAGATTTGAATGTTGTCCCTAAAGTCAACTCAAGCTCAATACTAACTTTTTTTACAAAAACTAGGTACCTTAAAATTCTCAAAAACGCCATCAATCAAGCTTTCTGGTTTTATTTTGTTGTATTTACAGTGTGAGACAGAGAACTTATATTTGACATCAATGGAAAAAGGATTCCATTAGCTGGTGGCAGATATTGCTGGATTCGAAGGATTCACTCCGAATCCTCCGAATCTTTTCAAATCCGACGAAACCTGCGTTTTGAGCAGATATTCAACGCCGAATCCTTCCAGGATTTTGAAATCCTGCAAATCCAAGGTTTTGGGCAGATATTCAGACACGAACCTTGCTAACAAATCCTCCAGCGTTTCTGAATCCGATTCCAATCCACCTGAATCCTTTCCATTTTGGGTGTAAAAACTGAAACCAGGGATTGAGCACGATTCGAAGGATTCGAAAGCAAGATTCGGGTCTGAAACAAACAAAATCAGAACTTTCATTTTGTTTACTTCTGAAATAAAAATCCTTCCAAACTTTCTTCTTCACTTCCTCTTCAATAGCGACTGCAAATCAAGTGATTCTGAAAATAATATCCCAAACTTTTCTTGGCTACCTATTAATCCACGGGTCTCCTACCTTGAATTGTTTCAACAGATTATTTTTGGCAACGCTAACGGTTGCGGCAGGTTTTGGTACCAACTTGTTGGAGGAGACCAAACCTCGAAGTCCAGCTTGAAATTGACGAACCCAACCCCAACCCTTGCAGGATTTGATCTCAAACAGAATTGGCTGGACCAAATATCAAATCCTGCAAATCCTGTGAATATCTGCCGACCACTATTAGGAACGAGTGGAATAGGAAGTTTGAGGCTGGTTCTCTTCTCCCGCATCTTTGTGATATTTTTATATTTCAAATAAAAGATATTATATTAATATATCAATTTGTAACTGTTTGGTTGGTTAAGAAGTGCTGGCTGTTGCAAGGAAAAACAGCTGGAAAAACGGGGCTTGTCGGTTTTTGCCTCGGATCTCACTGTTCTTCCCCTTAATTATTTATTGTGTTAAGCAACATGTTTTAGTTTCTGCCCTGATTCTAATAGTGTTTGTTTTTCATCGTGCCAATAAACACTTTTTCATGCATATACAATCTTAAAGCTTCTTTAATCACAGTTGTATATTCAGAAAAAGTGAACCAAATGCTAACGTGGGGACACTGCGTCTTGGAAATCTTTGTATTCACAGCTTTGATAAATTCCAAGAAGTTCTCCAGCCGTTGGAGGAAAGAGTGCAGAGAAGTGTGCTTCATCCAATTCAATCTGAGGCTCTATCAAAACATTTAGTGATTCATAAATTCTGAACTATTTATCTTACGTTTTGATAAAAACATAAGCGCCAACAACAACAAAGAAGTGCTGGTGTGTCTATTTGCCGCCTTCATTGAGAGAAACAATTGAGCTAGGCTATCCGTGATACCATCTTTGGTTAAAAGTGAATGGAATGAACTAGTAAAGGCTTCTTCGAAGATCTCGGCTGCCCTAGGATGCTTGCTAAATTTCTTCAGGCTGTAACAAACTGTTCCCGAACTACGCGAAACCACTGCAAGTAGTCGTGTAATTAATAAGCGCACAGGTTTGGTGAGGTCAAAAGTTTTGATCCACCAAGCAACAACAGCAACTGTAGCGGAGGGACGAAACTGGCACGGAGCCATAGCAGTCCAAAACTGGTTCACGGCAACAACCCAATGCGGGTTAAGCTTGAAGATGCAAAGTTCCAAATGCAGCGCGTCGCACATTACAGCCACAGCAGGATCATCACAGCCAGCGTGAGCTAGGATGGCTTTCACATCCGCGTAGTCATTGTTTGATAGGATTGGACCACAAGAGAGTCGCTTTAGAATAGCATCCAACCGGCGGGAGTCAAACGAGATTGTAAGAGTTTCGACTGCCAGAGCAAACACGTGGGACGTGTTTCGTGATGATTGGCTCATAACAATGGTTTCAGCACGCAGAGAGATTGTTTTTTGTGTTTCTGGCAGTACTTGGAATAACTCCTTTGAAGGAATATTGGATGTTTCGGTGATGTTGGAGAGAGTTTGATAGGTGGAAACAAGGTCGGAGGGAATATCAGGGATTAAAGATGGGTTTAATGACAAGGCAAGATGGCGATTCAAGACTTCTTGCGTTCCAAGTTCAAACATAATCAGATTCAATAACACGTCGAGAGTACAGTGTTTTGAGTTACTGCGCACTGTGAAAGGATACTGAGTAGTGTTAATGTCACCAATGATTCGTTTCGAAACGTGTGGCCAATCCTTACTACCGAGGAGCTCCTTGCCAATCTGAGTCGCGAAGAATGGACCGAGAGGAATGCTTTGTTCGGGGTCAAACCCTGCACTGCGTACTAACTGACAGAGGGGCTGGCGCCTCAGTGCAATGGAGGCTTCAGCAGCAAGGTCAGTGAAGATTCCTTCATGGACGACCGCGGCGGCCATTGTTAAAAGTTTGACAGGTGTGTTTTGATTTTTCCACTTCTTTTGTCCAAACATTTCTGGCGCGTTTCCTTTGTATTAGTAAAAAAATGCGGATATGAAAGCGGTTCAAAGATTGTTATTGCAACAGAAAAACAGACGAAGAAGGAGAAGACAAAATAACCATCAACGACGCTTTTTGAATGGCAGCAAAGCCGCTACAGCACTTCCAGCACTGCGTTTTGTCCCCGTCACACTTATACCTCTTGTTTTCGCAAGATTCTGGATTTCATCCAATACAGATTGAAACTCCTTCAATGAATTGCCTTCCAAGACACCGTAAAGCGCATGACTCTTGAGTTTTGCCTTTGTCACAAGAGGAGAGGACATGGCAAACAAAAACCGCACTCCACACCTATACTCGTCGCTGGAAAATACATCCACATGCGGAGAATCAAACATCAAGTCTAAGCACCGTTGGTAAACTTCCGTAAAACCAAGTGGACTTTCGCTGTTTGAGAGCGAGGATGGAGCCATTTTCATCCCAGTTCCAGAAACACACTGCTGGCATGTTCCACACGTCATATCATCCACTTTTTCTCCAAAGTATTGACACAAACGACGAGAGACACATCCTTCACTCTCAAACAAATCAATCACGTGTTGCAGCCTTCCAAGCTCATCTTGCTCCCTCTTCACTTGTCTCTGAAATACACTCTCACACAATGACTCCCAATCTTCAGGAACACGCGTAATACGATAACAGTGGTAGATCTTCTCTCGTTTCACTTGCCCAATCTGTTTTGCATAGCCCCCATAGACAGCAAGGTGACAAAAGATGATGTTTACAGTCATTGGTCGCATATCCAAAGAATGTGTCAAATTGTAGTGATTCAACTCAACGACGTCTCCGACTCGTCGTAGCAAACCAGACTTTGCATCTTCCATGAACATTTCATCCAAGAGTTTCTTGATGGTTGTGAGGCTTGGCGTGTCGCCCGTTGCAAACGATTTCAACACTGGTAAATCATCGGCACATAGAATGGTGCGACACACAGAGGGAAGTCCATCGCGTCCAGCACGTCCAATCTCTTGCGCAAAACCTTCCACACTCTTGGCCATGGTAATGTGGTAAATGAAGCGCACGTCTGGTTTGTCGATTCCCATTCCAAAGGCAATGGTAGCACAAACTATCTTGATTTCATCTGAGGAGCGGTCCATGAACCAGTTTTGTACTTCCAAGCGATCAGTATCCTTCATTCCTGCATGATATGCTTTGGCTGAGTAACCTCTTGACTTTAGGAATGCAGCCAAGTCCGTGCTCTCACGTTGTAAAGTACAATAGGCGATTCCAGAACCGCGATATGGACTTCCCACAGCCAAATCTCGCTCCAATAGGTCCAAGACTTTTTGGTTCTTTCCAGAAGCGTTGGAGGTTTCACACTGAATGTGCAGGTTTGAACGGTGGAATTTGGTACGAAAAAGATTCTTTTGACGAATATCAAATGCCGTGATAATGTCCTGGGCACACTTCGGTGTCGCCGTTGCCGTTGTGCAGAGGAATTGTCCAATATTCATGGATTTTGCAATTGTTGTAAGGAGAAGATAATCAGGACGAAAAGAATGACCCCATTCAGAGATACAGTCTATTATGTGAAGAGCTTTACATTGCAATGAGTAGTTGCAAAGAAACTTACGAGCTTCATCGATCACAAGCATATCGATTTTGACAGACGATATTCTGTTCACAAAGGATTCTTTCTGTAGCCGCTCAGGGGCAATGTAAAGTATCTTGATCTGACCACTGTCAATTTTTCTGAACAGGTCCTGTTCTTCGTCTGATGATGCAACTTAGCCATGGACATAAGAGGTCAACAATTAATACCTATGGTAAGAGTTGAATTGAAGAACGCGGCCTTAACACCCTTCCCTCTCAAAAAGTCCACTTGATCTTTCATAAGCGCAATTAAAGGACAAATAATGACTGTAAACCCAAGCGCCAAAGCTGGTAGTTGGTAGCAAAGAGATTTCCCCGCTCCAGTTGGGAATACCGCACAGGCAGATTCACCGCGTAATACTGCTTTCATGACCGGCAATTGACCTTCACGCAACGAAGAAAAGCCAAACACGTTTTTCAACAGAGCATGGATTTTAGCTTCAAGCGCCTCCTCGTCTTTTGGGTCCAAAGGATGATCAACGACATCTTCGGTAGGTTTTGGGGCAAGTTGTGGATCGTCGATTCCAAAGTCGTCCTCGTTCGTTTGCGAGGCCATTTCGAGTAAGGCTTCAATTGATGCCTGGATGTCCTTTGCCTTGAACGAGAGACCAAACTCCTTCGGATCTAGTTTGAATAGACCTTAGTACAGATGCTCAGCGAGGGACGGCTACGACGGTTCGCACCGGTTGAGTTCATGATCTCGTTGAATGAAGTGCGAATGACGTCGCCGCTGTACGCCTTCGAAAGCTTTCTTGCACGCAGAAGTTCTTGCGCGAGAGTCTGCCACGCATTTCGATCGGTGGGAAGACGTTGCTCGGCGGCGGCAATCAGATTCTTCTTCTCGATGGAGCTGAGCATTAAGTTGGTGACAAGGTTTTCGGACAACTCTTGCAGAACCGAAATCCCACTATTCTCTAAAAATACAGCCAAGTCTAGTTGGGATATATTCAATACAGATTCTTGTTCTAAAAGAAAGTTCTTGGCCCGTCAACTTGATTTTATTCAAGCAAAGAATTACAGAGTACCAATGCACACTAAATTCATAAGTAAATCCCCCGTATCAGCAAAAAATTAATTCCGAGAATAACCTCCAGTTTCATTCTGAGGAAGTTTCATTTCCTGTCCCCATTCCTCCTGCTGTGAGGATGCACCTCGCTGAAAGCCTCCTCGTCCAGCCATTCCTCCACTGTGATTCCCTCCATGATTATATCCACCACGTCCGCCACCACCATAGAAATCTCCACGCCCACGTCCCCAACGAGACGCGGAGATACCTCCTCTTGATGCAGGCGCACCATTATATCCAGTTGATTTAAGAATGCTAGTTTGTGATCCAAAACCTGCCGACTGGTTCTGATACACAGCCCGACCGCCGTCACCACCTCGAGAATCTTGTTGATAAGATTTCGCACTATTTACAGGCGCCTGGTTGGCATAGTTTCTAGAGTACTGATTTTGGTATTGGTTGTGTAGGCTTCCATAATTTGAGGGAGCATTTGCAGTTGCTCCCCACTCTTTATCAACCAAACCAGCTGGCGGTGCCGCAGCAGAAACGGCCGCAGATTTGGATCCATAGTAGTCACGACTCACCCTTTGTGCAGCACCTGCAGTTGAAGGGTGTGAAGTTGTTTCAGGAACATCATCTTCGTCATCAGGACCGCCCTCCAAAACACCTCCTCGCTTTGCCAGCGGTTTGTGTGCTGTAGGTTTTGGAACACCTTCGTCCTCATTCCATCCAGGGCTGCTCTCTGCCGGTGTCCAAGTGTTTCGAGAACGTGCGGGGTACGTGTTGCCATGTTTATAAGGGACAGAGGAGTTAGGCCGCTGTTGGCGAGAAGAATTCTGACTGCTGTTGTTATTCTGTGCTTGATACGAAGAATGCGGTCGCTGGTCGTACTGCTCCACTTTTTCATGCTGTGGATGCTGATTCATATGATTCCCGAGATCCGCTGCAGAGGAATGTGCTTTCTTCACGAATTTGCTTCGTTCCCCGTTTTGGCTTCCTCCTGAAGAGCCAGTGTCCGTTGTAACATAGCCTGCTGCAGCTTTAGCGTCAATGAGATATTGCTCGACTGTGTAGTCGATTTCGAATTTCAGAGTTTTGATCATTCGCAAGCTTTTGATGGATAAACGTCAGTTTTGAAAGTAATACAAACACAAGCAAAACACAAGCACATACCGAGCAGCGTAAGCATTTTCCTTGGAATCGAACTTTGCGTAACATACTTTGATCGTTTCAAATGCGTCCAGACAGCCCTGACACATCTTTGCTGCTTCTCGTGCTCGGCCCCATGGAATTAATTCCTTTCCGCGTACACGTAGAATTCGAAGAACATTTGTGGGCGTATCTTTTGCTGAGGCGGCGGTTACGATTGGTTCTGGAGGACTGTCTGCAGGTGGCAAAGTGCCCGCCGTTGAAACCACAGGCGATGTTGGCTTCCCTGAAACGTCAAATGACTTTGCTTTCTTAAGACCTAAACGACAGTCAACATTTCATCACAAATATTAGATGACCCACTATTTACGTTCGTCATTTTTACTGCATTATCAAACTCAGAAACACTGGACCAAACTGGAACAAAATTTGTCGTGGAAGACAGCAAATCGCTGTGGCATAAGCGCTGATTAAAAATAACCAAAAGCGATGAGGCAAATAGCAGAAAGAACTTACTACGCCGCTTTCGCCTCCTTTCCACCCGAAAACTTGACAAACGCAGTCAATTTCGCAACAAACACTCCTTCATATCCATCCAAAGCACGAACAAGTTCTTCCCACCGCTCTGCATTCACTAGCACAGACTTCGACGGCTTTTCGGACACAGTCTTGACCTTGATCACAGTTGCATTTGCTGGTGCTTTATCATTTTGTGTACCCGCGACGGCGTCATACGTCATGAGCCGTGGGACAATATCAGTCACGACTGCAGGAGAAAAAAGTTTTCTAAAGAGTGCAAGGGATGCAGAGGCATTGTTCTCGGAGTTGAATAATACGCTGACAGTGAAGGTGGATGAATCTGTAGAAAGGTTGTAGACAAGGCGAGAGAAACCAGCTTGTGTTATTGCCAAGGGATGAATGTTGATTCCTGAAGGCGGGTTGGTGACCGTAAACCCATGGAATGATTTTGATGACGGTTCAGATAGTTGCTTCCCGATTGAATCTGGTGTTGATGAACGGTTTTGTGCGACAGCTTTGTGAGGATCTAGGGATGCTTTCAGGTCTGTCTTTGCTGGTTTCGATGTTACAGATTTGGTTGAACCGGTTGCTGGAGTTTTTGGTGTTTTGGTTACAGAAGCCACAGGGGAGGCAGAACGAGCTGCAGGTAACTCTGCTTTTGGTTCAGCAGGAACCCATATTTGAGATTTGGGGAGAGGTGATGCAGTTCTGTTTCCTTTGCTGGATGTTGAATTCTGAGTCTCGGTACCTGTTGTTTGGTTTGATGCTGCAGGAGTCGATGGCTTCAAGGCTGTCGTAGCTGATTTGGGGATTTTCGCAACTTTCGTGACTTTAATACCGGTTGAGTTTGGTACTGTTGTAACATTGACACCAGGAGACACAGGTCGTGATGGAGGAAGGTCCGTTTTCGGTTGAGTCGGAGTCCAGGAAGCCTCGGCTTTTCGTTGAGAGTTTGAATCAGTTGCCGAAGGAGTAATAATTGTAGGAACAACTGCAGCACTGGATTCTTTCGGAATCTTGGAAACTTTAAGATCAACTTTTGCATTCGATGCAGAGGCATCAACTTGATTAGCGACAGCTGCTTTAGAGGTTTTCTTTTTGAGATCCGCAGAAGACTTTGTCTTCTTCTTCTCAATCTTCTTTTCTTCAACAACGGATTCCACCGGAGAGGGCTCAGGCACCGGAATCGGAGCAGGACCAGTGGCAGTCTCTGAAAACTCAACCACCAAATTCGTGGATTTACGAATCAAGTCAATATATTCGGCAGCTTTTTCAGCGCTAGAAAATTCGAGGACGGCAGTGGTCTTTTTGCTCGATATATAAATATTTTTGAGGAATGACGATGGCGGAGTATGAGCAACAAGGCCACGAACGTCGAGGGGATTGATTCCAGGTGGCGAAATTCGAAGAGAGACATATGGCGTTGCAGATAAAGCTGCAGCTGATTTCGCCGAAGAAAGTACCTCTGAAGCTGGTGGCTTACAGAGAGTAATAGTAAATTTGGGACAGGTGGCAGAGAGCCTATTGGATAAAAGGTTAGTTATGTACTTAAGTCAAGATCACTGGGACCTTTTAAACGCCCTTTGTGCTAGTTGCGCACCATCAAATACGCCATAGACATCTTTGGACTGATAAATAATCCTTTGGAACCCAGAGCATCGTGCAAGTAGATCGTGCATTGACGCAGGAACTCCCATTCTTCCCCAAAGACACTTTTCACGGTTGCCGATATGGAATTCGAGGTCTGTTGAAGGAGGGACATTTCGAATATGGATGGAAGTGAGGGTTGAGTCAGAAACCGTTCCAACATCAACATCGGTTTCCAGCTGTTCAAAGACGACTTTAAAGTTTGTGTGAGCGCGCAAGTCTTCCAGGGCCATTGAAGCCGCCAGGGCATCGACAAATGAGACTGAAGTGTGGTCTGAAGCATCAAAGTTCACGCCATGATAGAAGTTGAGCAGACTTGTGATCTATCACTACCATTAGCACACCCCGTCCCTTTCAAACATCCACCCATCCAAGAAACTTGTTTCTTACTCGTTCTTTTGGAAACGCCCTCGGTGAATTGAGTCTCAGTTTCGCACTTGGTTCGCCGAGTCCAACGCCAACGCCAACGCCGTCGCCCAAATCAATCGATGACGCCATTCGTTCAATGTGCACTTTGCGCGCCAACGAACACTTTGCACCTTCAATCTGACTCGCAACGGACAAAAGACGGGCAACTTGGGCGGCGTCGCTCGCCGGAACACTCACTTCGACGAGAAGCTGCGCCGCTTCAGAAACGCCAGAATACCGAATTCGGACTAGAAACGGAAACAGCGACGTCCGAAGTTGGTGCGAGAGAAGTACTAGGTCACTGCCCGCATCAGGAAGCACAAAGATGTGGGTGCTCATTTCAACAACGCTTTAAAGATAAAATAAAGACGAGGACATAATACATAAAACATATTCATTTATGCGTTCAGAAGAATATTCTGACGAGTATGGTGTAGGAGCAACAAAGGATTATGACAAGAGATGGACTTTCATGCCGAAAGTATTTCTGCAGCGTGTTAAGTAACAAGTAACAAAAAGGGGGGGTTGAAGCATCATTTTCAATATGATGCCTGTGACATTCGACAGTGGAGCGCGAATATGTTGACTGATACATCAGAACAACAGTGACTCGTTTCAGAAACCTGAATTAATTCGAGGCGTCTTCGATATGAACGCGTCAACTGTTTGCATATACGACAGGTTTTGATTTATCCGCACATTACCTGGAACTTCATGAAAATTGACGAACAATGGATTCCAACAACGCTGTTCCCAACTATTGAAAATTCCAGAGTCTTCAACCTCAGTAAAACCGTGTCGACTCGTCTAAAACAATCATCAGGTGAGTAACTAACGGCCAATCAACCCTCACCCAATTTGATGCCTTAAATCCATTGAGGTCACCCAAACTACCGTTTAGTCGCCCATGCGGTCCTTCCTAATCATATTTTGACGAGCTGGACTGATATGGATACACTGCCAGTGATGATTCAATAAGCACTATACGACATCAACAGACACTATTTTGGCTGCTATTTTGGCATCGACTTTCGAAATCAATCCACCCCCATGGCTGACCAGCTCCATCAGTCCATACACGCTACATCGAACTAAAGAATCAGTATTGCTTAGAATCGGCGTGCTTTAGTCACAGCCGCACCCTTCGTTCAATCGACTCTACTTTGACATTCGACTCATTTGCTCAATATTATTCGGTTCCCTTTGAACGCAGTTTCGCCTGTAATCGCAACATATTCAATGAACTTGATTCGACATCTCATGTTATACGTCTCTTGAAGTGGACCCGTATGAAGGGTTTTTGTTGGCTGAGCCACTGCAGTCAGTCATTGATGATTGAGGTATGAGTAGACACAATCTTGGCGATGGACCCAAACGAAGTAGAGCATTTGGAAGTGATGGCTTCACGTGACTTTCGGCGTTAAATAGAATGATTCTACGCCTTGAACGAATACGCCTTGTGCTTGCACGGTCTTGAATGAAAGATTGGCGCCGATTGAATCCTCAGTTAGTCTACTTCAGCTTTAACGCAATCGTACTCCCAGTCCGTCTGGCTGTGGAACTTCGCACGTCTCAACGGAATCTCGGAGAAATCCTTTTCCCACAGAGCTGTTGACATTTCCAAAACAGAAGCTTTGTTGGTGATGAAAAACAAAATGACTTTCAAAACAGCAACCACAATTGGAATGTTCGAGGTGAGGATTTGAGCTGTACACCCCCTCGTGCCAGATTATGAGCGCCTATGTCCCTTCATTCCTGCCCCCCTTCTGGTATACCGAGAGAATAGACGCGTCGCGAGGGAATCTCGCGGGATGAAGATGAGCAAACATTCTGGCATCATCTGTTGCAAACGAGCGCGTACTCCTCTTTACTTCTATCCCCTCTCCCTCCTTCTACCTACCAAGCCACTGGATACTGCGCGACGGATTCTCGCGTGATAGAAGCCGCGGTGATGTCAGGAATACACGCCCTCTTCACCTTCTCCTCCTCCTTCATTCTATCATCGTGGATGCACGAAGTGAGACTCTATCTCCACATTCAATGCTTCGGATGCTGTCTCTGCGTCTCCTCTCCTCTCCTCCCCTCCTGTCATATTCTCCTCGCTGACAAACTTGTTGTTTGATTGCTCCCCTCCTATTCCCGCCGCCCTTGACAAAACATTGTTTGTCGCACCCCCTTCAGAATCTATTATTGTCTCGCTTTCATATAATTGAACCTTTCTTTTAGGTTATCTGCGCCGCCATTGTATCAATGCTATTAGTCACTGTCTTTTTCATCCATCAAATGTTTAATCTGCTTGGAACATCACGTATTCAGGTTGGAAGCTCTCAATTTTCGACACAGTTGAGACTAATTCAAAAACAGATCATCATTCAGCCAACTGCTACCGTTATTCCAAATGGAACTTCATCCACTGCTCCTTTCATATTTGGTGAAGAAAGTAATTCCGACGAGTATGATACTTCTGAATCGACAAGAGTCTCATCCCCATTGTTTTCTACCACTTCTGATGTCGTTGAAACGGAGCCAAGTCCACCTTTCGCGACCAAGCAGGACGATGGGATTAAATGTGACCTCAAACAACATGATACAGCCGCAATGAAGCAGCCTGGCTCTGGGCAAGATTCATCTGAATCGAAAAGAGTCTCATCACCATTGTTTTCCATTGCATCTGATATAATTGAAAAGGGACTACATGCAACTTTGTCTGCCAAGCAGGACGATGGGATTGAATGTAATCTCAAGCAAAACAATAATGACACAATGGAGCAGCCCAGTGTTGGTGACAGAACGCAACATGTAACCTTATTTATTCAAAGTTAATTTGTTGTCTGACTCATTTCAGGAAATTCGTCTTTACGACACAATTTACAAACTTCAATCGCTTTCAGCAGCCAATGCTGCCAACCTCAAAAGCACTATTGGTGCCGTGTCGGCGGAGTTAAAGATTTTTCGAACTCGGAAGTACGAGACTGAGTCCCTTCTTGGGAAGTTGAAGGGCAAAGTTGAAGTGTTGACTAGGGCTAAGGAACTGATGGTCCAAGAGGTTGAAGTTTCTCAGAGAAAGCAAAAGTCAGCAGTAGACGACGCCTCTGCTCAAGAAGCTGAACATTTGAAAACAATATCTGCTATTCAGCGGGAAGTCAGCGAGTTGAAAGACTTTATTATCTCACTGCAGAAATTGATCGCAGTCAGAGATGAAGAAATCAAGGAACTGAACCATCACCGTCTAATGCAAGAATGCAAGAGTGAAGAGTCTAACTATGAAATGAGAAATCTTGAGGCTCAACAACAAATCATTCATCTCAAAAAGGTGTTGGAAGATGGGACTACAAAACTGAAGGCAAAACTCAAGACAACAATGGCCTCATTGGATGCATCTGTTGCGGAGGTGACTCGAACACAAACTGAAAATGTTGAAATGGGGCAAAAAATTCAGATCTTGGTTGTGCAAAAGACTGCTGCAGAGTTAGCCCTGCTGGAGGTTCAGTCACAGCTTGAGTTTCAAGTTTACTCTATAGACAGTAGTTCAGACTCAATTCAACGAGAACCTGGAGTGAGAGCCGCTTTAGAAGCCTCTGATATGGATAGAGATAATCAGGCAGCCATGGAAGTAGATGTTGAAGACACATTTGAATCTGTGTCAGCAATCAATAGCCTGTCTGGTAGTCAATCTGGTGTTGAAACAGCAAACAATCTTGCTCAAATGGAAGTGGATGAAAGTGAGACATTGCCTCCTCCATCCCTGCAGCTTTCAAGAATGGACGTCAAAGTTGATGATGAGACTTTTATTGAACCTGTTGCCACACCAAACAAAAGCCCAATGCATACCAACAGGTCATCACAAATTGATGTTGAGCCATGCTCAACAAAACGAGTATATTCAGACACTGAAACCTCTATGCCATTGTCATCTAAGAAGTTCATGATCAGCATCACCAAATTTTCAATCCCTGACATTACCCAAATCAACCCTATTGAAAAACAGTTGTCAGCGTTTGGACTTCAAGCAAAGAAAGCTTCAATCCAGCTGAAAGCATCCATTGCAAGAAAAGCAGCAGAGGCAAAGAGGGCTGAAAAGAACGTACGGTCAAAGTTGATGCCGAAATGCATGCATTTCCAAAGCGTCAAACAGTATGTCAACCCATTCCACAAACTTGAGCTACCATCACCATCCCTCTTTGATTCACAGCAGATCAGACCTTGGCAGCCACCAAATGGATGGAATCATGGTAATTTTGATGCAGAGAAGGAAGCAGCAAAAACAAAGCACTTTGCTGATATTGAAGCCCAATGGGCACGTTGGGAGAGGGGAGAGTCTTCAGACATTGATGAAAATTATGATGAAAACAATGAGGATGACGAGGATGACGAGGACGACAAGGATAATGAGGATGATGATGATGATGATGATGATGATGATGATGATGATGATGATGATGATGATGATGATGATGATGATGAGGATGATGAGGAAGACAGGAGATGATGGCAACACAAACAAGGATATGGAATTGCAATGGGGGTGGGGTAAATCAAATCAAGACCTTTTGTTTCATTTCTTTGTTTTTTTAAGATTCATGGCAAGTTACATTGTCAGTTTCTTGTTTTAAAATTTTTTATTTGTTTTTTAAGGTACTGATGGTTTCACTGCCATCAGCCTACATAAATCTTTCTGTTGTGCTATATAGCAATAAATTTATATAAATTTATGGATCATACAGAAAGGGAATCTTTGATACTTTATCTGTCTAGCCTAAAGAAAACGGTGTCCCCAACCCAATCTTTCACTCAAATCATACAATAAACTGCCGACTTGATTCCAATTTATATCATCAAACAAACACCTTTGGGATTACACTGCATCCCTCACTATCCCAGAAATCCTTGAAAACCAGGATCTTCCTGGCCTCAAAATTAATGCATCTTCAACCATGTCTGCTTTCTGGAGCATTTTCTCAAAGCCCTCCAATTATTCAACAAATGGTCACAAAGTACGCAAGCTTGAACCCATAGTCTGAAGTATGGGGTTGTAACTGCTCTGCATGAACAGCTGTCAGTTATTTTTGAGAACATCCTTGTGGTTCAAGCTCAAGTTTTAAATTGATTTTTTAACCCTCTATTATCACCAAATAGTCGCAGGAGTGTGTATGAAGTCAATAAAATAATGGTTTCTTCAGTAAATGATATGATCAACAATTCAATGCAATGGTTGGTTCCTGTTGCAACTTTACTTGTGTAATTTGAGTAATGGCAACTAGGTAGTGGTGGCCAGATTTCCACAAAAGACTTGACACAAAATATGGAAGTCTTTGAGGCAATCATTATGACGTGAAGCCATAAGATTTAAATTATTGTTGCATATTCTATCAGCTTGATATGCAGGATGGCAGACATTGATAAAAATTGAAGTGTCAAAATTCCCACTGTCAACAGCCAGTTTCTTCCCAAGCAAAATGGAACAAGTGAGTGATTAACCATCCTGAGATCTGACCACCACCAGGTACTCCACCAGAGACATAGAAAATTTTTGATGTTCCCATCACACTCATGCTTGAACTTGTGAGAGAAAAGTGATGGATCAAAGGGTCAAAATTCCTTTACAGGACAATCTGTTCCATCAATGTAGCAGCAGGTTTTGAGGTTGTTTTCCCAGTTCTCAAACCTATTCTCCCAGTGAGTCTAAAAAATTATAGTCTATTTTCTAATATGTGATGCGTGAATCTTTAGCTATGCATATTGTTCTGATTATCTGGGCAGTATTCACAGCAAATGATTATTCTCCTGTCCCAATCTCCATAGCACGGGGAAGGATGCACGCATCTTGCTCGCTGAATTTGTTTGTGAATCAGTTCATACTGACATAGTTGAGCAAAAGGTTTGTTATGGCCCAAGACCAAAAAGTAAGCAAAATCTACAAAGAGCATGGTGATAAAAGTGGTTTGGCAAGACATCTAGAATTTGTTCAATGAACAGAATGAATATTTTGGTGGGACTTGGTTCATTTCTTGGTTTGTTTGGTGGCAAAACTGGTTCACAAGCCAACAGATCTCAATCTTTGGCGTCACCATTGACTTTGTTCAAGAATTTTTATTGCCTATCAGTTTTGGGATGAATACATCTCCTCCATTGAAAAAGTTATGAAAAGGCCATCCTTCAACAAAAAAACTACCATCTCAGAAACAAAAAACCCCAATGACTTCTTCAACTCAACAATGCCAAGCAAGTTCCAACTTTGGTTCCACTGATTTTAAGTCTGATCCCAAAGCTCAAGGGGATTTGTTTGCTTTCCTTTGCACATTGATGGACAGTGACATCTGTTTCTGTTACATCTTGATCTGTCTCCTCACAATAATGTGTTTGGAAGTAAATTGTTGGGCACACTAGATGATACTGTTTGACTGAATGAGAGTGTGAAAATTTTGATTCTTCTTGTGTAACATTGTTGGTTTCATTGAATTTTTATTTGTTGGGCAGTTGCTTTATTTTTGTTTTTTAAGGTACTGATGGCTTCACAACAATCAGCCTCAGCCTGGATAAATACTTATTTTATGGACCCCTTGAAAGACTTAAAGTAAAAGTTAGAAACAAAATGGGGCAGTAAGTTGAAAGTATCAAAGATATCAAATCAAAAGTGAAATACACTCTAGAATCAACTGTCAACCACTCAACACTTCAATGATTTCCATTGCCACTCACCATGAGCTTGCCTCAGAGAAAAAAATGTGGCTCTGAGAGACTTGTCAGTTGTAGATATGTGGAAAACCCAGCAACAAAATTGGGAGAAGTCGTAACACAAGTTAATGACTTTTCTCAGAACTGCCTGCACAGAAATAACAGTGTTGCAAAATGCAAACAGTGACGCTGCTACAAAAATATCTGAAATGCTCAGAAGGGAATGCTGGTTAGTATGCAGAGTTCCTGACTTGGTCAATGTTGTTGCATGCTGCAAAGTCAGCAAATCACCATTGCCCAAGACTCTGAATTACTTGATGAGAAATGCCAGCTATTGAATACTACCACTGTTATCAATGCTCCTTTAATCACATCTCCACCTACAACTCCCCCTTTGTCTTGCAGCAATGACCAATAGACGTCGGCAGATATTGCGTGATTTGCGTGATTTAGGGAGATTTTAAGAATATCAAATAAATCATCATGATTTCCGTTTTTCGGCAGATATTCAAGAAATCATGTGTGATTTTGGGGAAATCCAAGCAACTCAAATAAATCACGCAAATCACTGTTTTATTGTTTTAAATCACGTTCATTTGGGTGGAGTGTTGAAAACGTGGGTCAGAGGTTGTTTTGGCATGATATTATCTCAAAATCACACCCGTGAAAACAAATCTACACAAATGACGGATCCAAAACACATTGCCGCGCTCATGTATACCTTTCTCTTGACAAGCAAACCAGTCATGGAACCTGATCAAGTCTACCACAGCCAGCTGCCCCAGTTTTTTGTACCATCTGTCAACCCTTTTGCCTGGCTGATGGATGCTGAAGAAGACATACGTGATATCCGAGGTCCTGATCGTATCAAAGCGAAGGAATGGCGCAACCTTATCTTTGGACCTGACACGGGGTCAGAGGACTTCCGACGAACGTTCAGAGTGACTCGAGCCACGTTTGACCATATCCTAGCCCATATTCGACCAAATCTTGAAAAGAGTCCGTTGGAATCTAAAGTAGGCAAGCCTCGCACTCCCAGCCGCGATCAATTGGGCATGCTCTTGCTTACGTTGCCACAGGCCAACCGCTCAGGACTGTTGGAGGCTGGTTCGGCTACGGAGAAAGAACTGCTGGGGATTCGGTGAGGCGGTGTGCTGCTGCCATTATTGAAGCCTTTAGAGACGTGATCAGTCTCCCTGATGTTGGATCAGACGAATGGACGAACATTGCCTCCAAGTTTGCTGAGTTGGGCGGACTCCCAAATGTGGGGCTGGATATGGACGGTAGCTATACCCTGATTGTAGCACCAGGTGAAGGACCAGATGTTCCAGGTGGACCATACATCAAGAAGGATTTCTGGTGCCATAAGCAATTCTACGCAATCTTGCTTCTGGCTGCGTGTGATTCTGACATGATGTTTCGATTTGTTGATGTGGGATGGCCAGGATCCACGTCTGACTCTGCAGCGTACCAAAACAGTGAACTTGGGAGGAATGTTGATACTCTACTACCTCCTCACCTTGTAATTCTTGGAGACAAGATCTTTACTAATTCTGATCGTGTAATAACACCATTTAAAAGAAGCAGGCAGGCTCTGGCAAACCTACGGACAAATCGATACAACAAACGGCACTGCAAAACTCGTGTAGTAATTGAAAACGCGTTTGGACGCCTCAAGACTCGCTTTAGAATCTTACGTGGATCAATGGGTGTGGATACTCGAGCCGTTCCGGACGTGGTGATGATGTGCTGTATTTTGCACAACATCTGTCAGTCAAGAAATGATCCTTTAGACAAGGAAGAAGTACAGGAGTTTATTGAACGGGAGAGATTGACTGATGTGGAGAACAGGGAAGCATATTTGATGAGTCTGGAAGAGCTTGGAGAGGATGAGGATATGCTGGATCTACTCTTGTACCCCATTTTTGATTTGGATGTGTGTCGTATTAATCTGCAGTATACCGCGCGAACTGGAAACGTGGCTGCTCCTGGGATGCAAATGAGGGAGGCTTTTGCAGAGTTTTTGATGTGAGCAATTAAAGCATATATTCATTCATACATACACACAACTATCATACAAGCAATTAAATACATAACATGACACGACTCATTCAACCTAGCCATCAATAGGAGGCTTTGGTGGGGCAATAGCATTCAAGAAGGCCAGAAACTTGGCGTTTTCTGTTGCGGCATGGATTGCAGTATCTTTTCTACTCTGATCCAGCTCCTTGCGTTTCTCATCTTAATCAAGACCATGCTGACGTAGCAATTCCATGTTGGTAGCCTGGGACTCCTTCTGGATGGCAAGGGAAGCAGCACCTGTTGCGTTTGCGTCGCCCAACAACCCCAAATACTGCAATTGGAACTCCGACATTCCTCCACTCCCTCCACCAGCTCTTGAAGCTGCTTCCTTCTTGTTCTTGGCCGGCTTGGGGGTCTGCTTGACTGGCAACTCCTCAGACTCAGCATCCTTGATGCGTTCCAACTCTTTTGCAGCTGATTCCTTGCGTTTGGCCTTCTTCCCACTGTTCTCTCCAGACACTGGCTCGTCTGCCTTTCTCTTCTTCCCCCCATCCCCACTCTCAACCACATTCTTCATCTTCTTCTTCTTTGCCACGCTGATCTCTTCCCCTTGTTCTTCCTGCACCATAGCTTCCTCATCCATTTCATTAGTGACATGCTGTGTGTCACCAACCATCACATCATCAGATTCTCCCAACATGCCACTTCCACGACTCTCTCCAATCAAGCTCTTGGCAAAAAGATTCATGGCAGCATCATTGTCATATTTCTCAGCAAATGCGGTCATTGGGGTGTCAGATTTTGGCTCCAAGACTTCTGGAGCATGATCAATACGACCAGACGTCATGGCCTTTCACAGCAGAAGAGTTTCCAAGTACTGATGTGATTTCATCATAGTATGCTGGCTTCGGAACTGTTGCAGATCCTGATCCTTCTGTTCCTTTGACTGTCTTTGCAAATGCGGCAACTGGTCCTAAGAGAGCTCTCCACTTTGACTTGCAAGATTCACCAGTCAAGGTTGGAGGGACATCTTGATCTTCCTCAGATTCGTCATTTACTTCTTTCACTGTAGCATAAATCTGAAACTAAGATAAGAAACAGGCAAGTGTCTGTGATCCTTGCAGTAATACCTTTTCCGGCATGGCATTCCAAGTGGCCATTTGGACTTGAGCTTTGGAGAAGACTGCTTCCCACTCATCCTTCACGCATCCCAGCAACCCTCCGACTTCAGCTTCATTCCATCTGTGGTTTGCCTTCCGTGGTGGAACTGGAGGTGGGACAGGCGCTGGGGCTCGTGGCAGCAAACTCTTCTTCATCGCCTTTCGTGTTGGTGTGTTCTTCGATTTGTTGGGAGTCATTTGTGACTTCGAAATCACCATCCATCGAAATCACCTCAAAATCAGCATGATTTTCAGTTTATCATGATATTGTTTGGTTGGAATTTTGGGTTGAAAAAATCACGTAATATCTGCCGACGTTTAATGTAAATGGATGAGATAATAATTCAAGCAGAAAATGCTATTGGTATAAATTTTGCGACACCAACTTTGGAGAGACAATATCCTAGAGGTTGATTATCACGTTATGGACAAAGTCAAGAAATGCTGGCATGAGTCATATGCCTCCAATTTAAATACTACAGCCCTGGCCAAATATACTATTCCAAATGCTTCATCTCCTTTTGAAGGCAATAGCCCACTGAATGCATCAAAAAAGCAGTGGAGAGAAGTTGACAACAACAACAATGAAAATGATGACCCCGTTACTCGGCATGCAAAAATCTCTTCTCACACTACTGCAACCAAACCAGACTGAAAGTGTGTGTTATTAAGATTGCTCTATTTCTTTCTTCTTTCTGATTCTTGTTGAGTCACATCAGCAGTTTCATTGTACCGTATTTTCTGAATCTTCCTGGATACCAAAAAGTTGGAGGGACAAAGTAGACACTTCATTCTCTCTCCCCCTCCTCACCCTCCTCACCAATATTCCTCCTCACTTGAGTAATTCTTGTCTTCCTCATTGTCTTCCTCTGACGACAATAATGATGACTCATCTCCTTCCTTGCCCTCTCCTCCTGGTTGATCTTCCTCTCCTCCTCCTCCTCCTCCTCCTCCATAACAACTTGCCTAACTCTCGCAGCTGCCGTCCCTTTTTCTGCTGCCAATTGCTGGCAAAGCACCCCAACAAATTCCTTCAACTCTGCCAACCATCTGAGGTCCTCAATCACCTTACGCAAGTCTTTTACAAGGTTGCTTCCCACTACTGGATGATTTTTTGAGCGGAGGAATTCAACCATCTCTTGGACCAATGTCTCATGGCTTCCATTTACAAGCAACTTGCGGACTTTGGTTGTTCAACAACCATAGCTTCAACTGAAGAAGCAGAACGTGCCTTGCGCTTCAGCTGGCAACGTTTTCCCAGCCTTGGTTTCTTTGCAGCACAAATTGGCTTCAGTTTGGGAACCTGCCCTTCACAGTAAGCTGCCTCCGCTTGTGCAACGCAACTACTAACACGTCCTCCCAACCAACAGGGTTTTCTTCCTCTTCCCTTGCAGCCAATATGCAACGTGTTCTCTCACTTGATCCAATGCCAATACAATCTCTCTAGGTGTTTTTCCAGCAGCAGCCTCCAGTGCAGCCGCTTGAGCAGCCATCTATCTTGCCCTCAAAGCAGCCTGCTTCTCAGCCTCACGTGCAGCTTTGCGTACTTGTGCTTCCATGATAAATTTGAGGTAAATATCATCCCAACCACTCTGTATGATGTTCTTTCCATCCTCTCCCAATTGCTCCAACCTCGAGCTTGCTGTATTCATCCAATCAACTGCTAGATGCTTCAATGAGTCCATTTTGCATTGTCTTTTTAACGCAAGAACTCGGGTTTCTTCGGCTTGCTCTTTGCTCATCCCTGACTCGAAATAAGGAGCTTTGCCCTTATTCAGGTCACACGGCAATTTGAATAGATAGTCTCCTGCAATGAGCTTCAGCAAATCTTTGAGGGGCTTGCGGAGATGGGTGTCTTTGATCTAAATAAAGTCACTCCTGGGCATTTTCCTTTGATTTCCACAAGAAATAGGGCAGTTAGGTTGACTGGCCAACAGTCCAAAAGGAGAACACAGCGAAAGGGCCCAACTTGATTCACAGGGATTCCTTTGAGAGCGGCCTCTTTCTCTTTCAATACACAATATATACGCTCCACAAATGCAACTTTTGATGCATAATCACACCAGTGGTTGTTGCTTTTAGCACAAATTTTGGGAAGAGCTCACGACATTCTGAGGAGGGCAGGGAACGGTCAGTCTTCCCAGCAAATATCACATGGATGGCAATAACATTTCCAGCTGCGTCTATGGCCAAATCACCCGTGTATTGGCACTTGTTCTTTGAAAACATAAAATGAACAGCTGAGCTCTCTTGAACTCCCATTTGCAATCACCTTGCAACCAACCAAGTGAGTCAAAGGCATTCCATTAGCAAAAAGGAGTGCAAGTTCATCCAGAGTTTAGCCAAACAGCCAGGCCATCTCCACCATCTGCGCAACAGTGGCTTTTGATCCTGTCACATGGTGCAACACAAATTTAGCCTGAGAAAGTAAGAACCAATATGCATATGTTGCACTTGGATTCCATTTTGGTTCAAACAAATAGAACTTTTGATGAACAATGGAAGCAAACATGCCAACAATGTCCACCAAGAAGCCAGCATAATCCTTATGCTCAACACAGAGAGCAACAATCTTCAGTGCAAGAGGACTGTTGGATGACCAGTTGTTGGAGCAACATTCCTTTACAATACTTCTTGCGCGATAATTGCCTGCTGTAAATGAGGCACAGAAATATTATAGGCTCCTTTCACGTCTGTAATCAATTGTTTTGAATCTTGTGTGTGTACCTTTTGTAAGGTGAAGGTGAATAATAACAGTAAGTTACCGTCTGCAGCCCAAACATGCCACATTTTGTTATACAGTTTCTGTATAGCAGGATCTTTTGAAAAGTAGGTCTTTGGCACATTGGGGTCTGATTCAGTGTGGATTGGGTTTGTTGGTGGAAGGTCAGGCAAGTCAACCTCCTAGATGTACCAAAGTTCAATTGGTGTGCCAGTTGTACCTTCCTTCGAGATACTCGGCAGATGGTTGGTTACTGGGAGGCTTTGACGGCAGTCCAAGCTTCTCTGTAATGTAGTCAAATGCCACCTTCCATTTGGCAGCCAATTTCTCCTTTGCCACTTGCTGTGGGTTTGGCGCAAAATTTGGAGCAATTCCTTTTCCTCGCGCAAGGAGAGCGCTCATAATGTTTGACATGTCAAGGGTAGCGAGAAGAAAAATGGAGTGAAATGAAAGGACAAAATGTCCAGAATTCAGTTTAAAAAGTCAGATTCTCTTCTGTTTTTACTTTTATTTGTCAGATGTTTTCAAAAGAGTTCCTAGTTTCTTGTCCGGGAATCTTCAGTCAGGACGGTATTTTTATTCATATAGTTGTTGGCCACTTTTTTCATTTTGTTTTTAAGGTACTGACATCTTCACAGCTATCAACCTGGATATATGAACCCCTTGAAATATTTGAAGAGAAACATAGAACAATGAGTTTTGAGTTGAAGCATCAATGGCAAGACAATCAGCAGAGGCAAAGAGGGCTGAAAAAAAGTACAGTCAAAGTTGATGCCAAAATGCATGCATTCTCAAAGCGTCAAAAAGTATGTCAACCTGTTCCACAACCTTGTACTCCCATCACCATCCCTTCTCCTTGATTCACAGCAGATCAGCCCTTGGCAGCCACCAAATGGATGGAATCATGTTAACATTGATGCAGAGAAGGAAGCAGCAAAACCAAAGCATTTTGCTGATATGTAAGCTGAATGGGGGCGTTGGGAGAGGGGAGAGTCTTGTGACATTGATGATGATTGTAATGTGATGAAGACAATGAGGATGATGAGGATGGTGATAATGGTGAGGAAGATAAGTAAGATGAGGAAGTAAGGGAGTCAAGAAAACCAAAGATTAGATGATTGCAACACAAACAAGGATATGGAATTGCAATGTGGGTGGGAAAAATCAAATCCAGACCTTTTGTTTCATTTCTTTGTTTTTTTAAGATTCATGGCAAGTTACATAGTCAGTTTCTGGCTTTCAATTTTTAATTTATACTAATGGTTTCACTGCCATTAGCCTTCATAAATCTTTCTGCTGCCTGCCTAAAGGAAAGGGTTGTAACTGCTCTGCATTGTCAGTTATTTTGACAAGGCCCAGTTGTTCAACATCTTTGTGCTTCAAGCTTAAAATGGATTTTTTAACCCTAGATTATCAGCAACACAAAGTTGATGAGTATGGTTTATTCAATAAATAATTCGATCAACAATACAATGCAAGTGTTATAAGCTTCAAATAAACAAGCAACTATCGGTATTACCGAGTCAAATAATTCTCACCTTGTTTTGATGGGTGGGTGCTCAGGCGCGTGTTCATCCAATTTGGACCCTATGTGAGGGATAATGGGGAATTGTCGGGATTTTCTTCTTTTTTGCTTTTCCCATTTTTTACTTTCTTTTTTTCTTTCTCCGAAGTTTCTTATCTTAAGCGTTGTGCTGCTCTTAATTAGGTGGAGTGTTGTTCATTGGGTTCTTGTTTCCTTATCGGCGTTTTTCTTATTCGTTGCGATCCTCATGTTTCTCCCTCTCATTCAATACACCACTGCTACCGAGTTTAAGTTCGCTGACTCGACTAAAAGAATTAGGAACGCCAACACACCATTGCCCATCTTAACCCATTGCTAGTCGTCATACTACCATTGGGAACAATAGAAATCGAATCTATTTTTATTATATACAAGCATCAACGGCTACAGACATTTATTATTTACATCTATCTATTCGTACTCGTTGGTTGCTTGTTACAAATGGGTCCCATTGCAACTTTACTTGGATGCTTTGAGTAATGGCTTTGAAAACTAGGTAATGGTTGGCCTGATTTTCACGATAGACTTGACGCAAAATATGGAAGTCTTTGAGGCAACCATAAAATTATGGTTGCGTGAAGGTTTCACACCAAACTCGGCAATTACGTCAAAAAGAAAGCTGGACAGATTGATCAGAGGAGCAGCACAATTCACTATGAGGCCTAGTTGGCTCAACCATTCTTGGGATGGCATTTTTTAGGTGAGAGAATGATTGAAAGAAGATTGGAATTGTGTTGCTAAATGTGTCTTTTGCCTTCAAAATTTTCAATTTCATCTCCCAAGTGATCGAATCAAAATGCTGTTAAAATTGCCAAGGACTGGCTTGCTTCCAACACAAATATTGTTGTGATGCGTGAATCTTTAGCTGTGCATATTGTTCTGATTATCTGGGCGGTATTCACAGCAGATGATTATTCTCCTGTCCCAATCTCCACAGCACGGGGAAGGATGCGCGCTTCTTGCTGGCTGAATTTGTTTGTGAATCAGTTCATACTGACAGAGTTGAGCACAAGGGTTTTTATAGCCCAAGACTAAAAAGTAAGCACACCAAAGAGCATGGTGATAGAAGTGGTTTGGGAAGACGTCTTGAACTTGTTAATGGACAGACAGAATATTTTGGTTGGGACTTGGTTCGGTTCTTGGTTTGTTCATTGGCTCGCAAGAAAGTCATGTCAACAGCAACAGCAATTGTCAAGATAATTATATGTCTCCAATTCAAATACTGCAGCCTTGGCCAACATTACTACAGTAGCTCCTTGAAAGAGCAGGTGCTTCTTAGTCTAGAACCGGAGAGTTTGGGTTGACTAGGTGTTGCAGGAGAGAGAAGAAGCAGGTTAAAGTTTGATATTTTATTAAGGGAAAGAGGAGGCTTGGCCACCATAAAGCCTGTGATAGGCCTAATACTATTTATCCACCCCACCTTTATGGGTTTGACTATTCTGATATCAAATTTGGCACTATTGAGCTCACTTTGTGGCGGCATTTGGCTAACATTGAGCAGATGTCAAACACAACCTTTCAACACAAACAACAAACACAAATACAAGGAAGCATCACAGGTTGCCAGCGTAGCTAAAAAATTGAAAAGAGAAATTAAGGAAGCCATAACGGTTGAGACTGAGGCCCAAAACAAGGACGAAGATGAGGACTTGATTGAAGTTGGACACTGACTTCCTTTATTTACATGAAACTAATGTCTTTATGAAAGATCAAATTTATGTAGACAATTCAGATGCACAAGAAACAGAGGGAGACAATGAGATTATTGTGTTTGAGGACGACAGTGACATGGATGATCCTAAACCACAATCAGTTCTCCGCTCCATCACTGAACATTGGCCACAGAAAATTATGTTCACCCTGGTGAATCCAGAACTCTTCCACAAAGTTTGTATTGAGAAAGGGAAGAATTCAGATGGCTACTGGTACTGGGAGCATTTGGAAGAGCAAACAAGGGCAGCAATTACCTTGTTTGAAACACTGCATCCCACAAAGCGAGAACTGTGGGTCTTTGACTATTCAGCAAACCATGCAAAGCAATGCATTGATGGACTTGACGCTAGTCTTATCACACTGAGGGATGGGGAAAGAACGTTCCAGAATTTTGTGATGGATGGGTGATGGATGGAAATGATTGAACCCTTCCACTTTAAGGCTTGCTCTCTGGTTTGGATGCAGTGGTGTGGGTACAGAAATTTGCATGTTGTAACTACGTCATCATTTTTATGGCTGTTGTCACCAATTTCTCTTCCCGACCATCTTGATGCATTCATTGAGTGTTGCATGTGGAATACAGTAGCTTGCATCTGAAGTCATTTAAGGTGGTCAAAAACCTCTCTTATTTATTAAACAAATTGATTTTAAATAACTCAGGAGGTATCCCGCAGTGTCCCTTGTTCCTTGTACTTTTCACAGCATATTCTGCCATTTCAAAGGAATGCCCCTGCCAGTAACATTCATAACCCTGAATCATCGCTGAAAATACTGTTTTATAAGATTAAGACCCACTTTTTTGCATACCTGGTAACAAGTAGTTGCAATTTTCACAGGTGTAGCACTTGCAGGCACCCCAAAATTTTCAATCACATTGAACTCTGGATGGAACTTTTAAAGCGTATCAAAGATGTGCTTGGTCCCATGGAATGCCAATTCCAGCATGTCTTTCTGCTCCAAGAAGTCTGGTTGGTGTTGCAGGAGATTCACAGCACAGTAGTCAAATGGTGCTGAGGGAGGTAAGTGCCTGCTCCACACTTCCTTTTTGGTTTCTCCTCTGCAGTAACTAATCCCCTCTCGTGTAGAATAGAAATTTCACCACCAAAGGTGTTTAAGCAAGCTGTATCTTGGAAATAGGTGGTCCTTTTTTGAAGAGGTAAGAGATAGGCTCCAATCCCATCAATGTTGTTTGTTAAATAGCTTTGGAAAACCCAGTTAAAGCTGGGGCGTGATGCTGGCTAGGCTCCTAGAGAAATCAAAAAAAGTGCTAATTAAATCAAGAACAAACACAAGTTATTCCAAGTATTCTGCTATGGTGGTAGTTCTGGATGGCTGCATAAATGACACTACAACCTGTCGGGTATTTTAGACACTTGTCTCTTTTTTTGCTTAATAATGTAAAATCAAATTAGTAATACTTCACACTGTCCCAACACAGAAGTATAGATGATACTGTTTGACTGAATGAGAGTGTGAGCCAGAAAATTCTTTTTGATTCTTGTTGTATCACAATGGTGGTTTCATTGAATTTTTATTTATATAGTTGTTGGGCAGTTGCTTTATTTGTTGTTTTTCAAGGTACTGATGGAATACTTATTTTATGGACCCCTTGAAAAACTTAAAGTGAAAGTTGAATCAAAATGGGGCAGTAAGTTGAAAGTATCAAAGATATCATATCAAAAGTAAAATACACTCTACAAACTGTCAGGCAACACTCCAATGATTTCCATTGCCACTCATGACACATTTGAGCAATGCATATTCATTGATATCGACCACACCTTCGCAATACCTGTTGATCAATGCGGCGAAACGAGCTCATATGACCCTTTTTGGCTCCTGGACGTGGGTTCCGGATATGCATCAGTTGTCCTTGCAGCTGCCACTGTCAAGCATTTGGTGCCCTCTTATACAAGGAGTTTGAGTTGAAAGTTATATCAATGCCCTCATTCAGGCAATTGACCAATAGGCAGGAGTGGGTGTATTTTTAACATCTGAAGGCCTTTCACAGGATTCTGAGTTGAAAATTCACGAAGACACATTGATGCTCAAGGTGTGACTGTATTTCTCATAGGTTTGCAACATTTGGCAGATGCAGATACCACAACTTGAAGAAAAAGCATGGCGAGCTAAAAACTACTTAGATGTCCATACAAGCGGGGAGGAGGCTGGGACAAACTATATTGTTGTTGAAGTTAATGAGAGCTTTTTCTTGCAATAAAGTTTTGTTCCTTTATCTGCTTGTCCCAAGCCTGAGGCTTGTCATCCAATTCCAGTATTGAAGCAGTGATCAGGCTCTGGATTTCCAAGTTAAAAGAATCAAGTAGACTAAAAATTGATAATCTTCAATTCAATTCTTTAAACCACATCTTTTCAAAGGCAAGATCTTTATTACAAATCACAACCTCTACAAGACTCTCAAAATAATGATTTACTTAATATTGGCTCCAACAAGAGAAGTAGCCTTGATAAGCCCCTTTGAAGTCCTGAACTCTACAGATCCCCAAACAGCAACACGATCCTCCCTTGTCTTAAAATCCGGCTGAACTGTTTCCCAAACCTTCTTCTTTGGGTTTAACTGCGCCTCTGGTGTTCCTTCATGTCCTTCAAAGAAAACACGGTCACCAGCGACGCTTCCAGCAGGTGGCTCCAAGAACTCCACAACAGTACCCTCAGCATTACTTGCGCAAAGCACCATTGCCTGAGACTCAACCCCACGCATCTTGGCAGGCTTCAAGTTCTTGAGAATCAAAACATGGCGGTTCTGCATCTGCTCCACAGTCATGTACTTGCGGAGCCCGGAAACGACAGTTCGTGGTTGAGCCTCACCGCACTCGATCTTCTCAACGTAGAGGGAGTCAGCGTCTGGGTGGGGACCAACTTCGACAATCTTTCCAACAACAATGTCGAGCTTGGAGATGATGGACGCGTTGTCGTCTTCAGCAGCTGGGGCCGGTTGCTTCTTTGGAGCTGGGGAGGATGGCTCTGATCCAGCGGCTTTCTTCTCCTTCTTTGCACCACCAGCAGCGGCGGCTGCCTTTTTATCGGCAGGTGGGTAAGCTTGGTTTGTCAATTCGATGAGAGCCGGATCTTCGAAGATTTTGCGGATAGGAGCCAACAAGGCACAAAGCGCGTCAGAGGCACCGCTCTTTAAGTCAGCAGGGTGCAATCGCTTCTCCTTGAAAGCCTCAAAGACAGCGTCAAATCCAACAAACTGAATATCGCCTCCAAACTTTTCGGCTCTCTTGATGACGAAAGTGTTCTCGCCCTTCAAACTCATGAGTGGGAAAATAACAATCTTCAAGAATGACAAGATTGGGTTGTCGTCGACGTTTCCTTCTTCACAGAATGCCTTGGCAAGCTTCTTTCGGATAGACTTTTCGTCGTCAAGGAGGTCAATTTTCGAGTCTGGCTCAGATGAAGACATTTTGGAGCCAGAGAGACCACCGAGCATCACGTTCATCAAGTGACCACGCTTCTTGTAGCCCAAGTGTGGCATGTACTTTTCGGCAAAGGTAAAGATCTTTCGTTGGTCGACTCCTCCGAACTGAACGTCAACGTCAAGGTATTCTTCATCAAGAGCTTGGAGGAGAGGGTAAACGAGACCTACATCGCAAATCCATTGAGTTTACGATGGAAAGAACGAAGCTAACGCACCGGACATCAAAGGGGATTCAACCTGCTTCACGACTTCAGCACCAGCTTTCTTTGCATCGTGCTCAGTAACCATTGCAAGCATCTTGTAGACGTCCAAAGTGTACTTTTCAGAAAGCTGGTAAGATGAACCAACCACAAACTTGAGTTTGTCGATGGGAACACCGATGCTTGTAAGCATCGCTTTGATGGCAGCTTCGTAGTACTTTGTACGGAGACGGAGGAGTTCCCAAGGGGCCTTCATGTTGTCCAAGAATGCATGGAGGTCTGCAAAGAGGACAGTGACCTGGAGAGGTAAAAGATTAAGCCCGTGTTGTTTCGACGATATATATTGAAATAGCGTACGTGACATCCAGCCTTTAAGAAGTCAGCCAACTTGGTCATCTGTTTGTGATAAAGGGGTTGGGTCAATTATCGATTGAAAGCATTCGTCAACGAAACGCACCGGCACAAAGTAACCAATGTGAGGCTTTCCAGTTGTAGCAGTTCCCCAGTAAACCTTGATGTCTCTGGATCCAGATACATCAGTCCCTCATCAAAAACGCAAAGACCCTTTCCGAACCTTTCTTGGAGGATCTTCTTCATTTCATCCCCTCCAAGGTACTCTTGCAAGTTACGGGTAATAAGGTTGAATCTATAGACGGCATCGATTAGCTGCTGAATGGATAGGACGAAGGATGTTTACTTTTCGTCTGGAGTCATCTTGTTTTCTGCATGATAGTTAGTGCATGGCATTGGAACACATTCAAAGTACTCACGAGTTTCAGCCATTTGCGAAGTAGTTTGCGCTGTAGTTTTGTCTCTGTCTGCGTGTGTCCAACCCCAACCTGACCACAAGTAGTCTGACATGAACTTTTTGAAGGGAAATCAGTGATTTCATCCCTGTCACCCCTTTCACCTTTAATGCATTAAACCATTATTCCATATTTATTGATCCAATACAATGATCAGTATAACACATGTGATGTAACGTGGAAGGGGGCTCCCACAAAACTTTGCCCCAAACCCAACCAGTAACCAACAATGCCCAAGGTCTTCTCAATTGCCGTCGCCGACAACAGCGGCCGAATCCTCGCCGCCGAACACGACTTGACCACCTTCAACTACTTCCAGCGAGGAAGGTGAGGCGGCACTTGTCGGTGTCTGGCCAATTTACTGATCTCTCTCGTCCTTGAAAGCGTCCAAGAGTTCCTGGGCTTCTTCATCAAAACGGCCGTTGAGAGAACTCAGCGTGGACAGCGACAAAAGATTGAGGAACAAGGAAGTGAGTTTGACAGCATCGCAACCAGACAATGCTCCTGCACCCAATATTGACTTGACCCCCTCCCTCAAATCACCTCTGTCGCAACCCTCAAATAGCCTACGTCGGCCACGTTTACGTTCGCGGAGATGGTCTTGCTGGAGTTATCGTCACAGACATTGAATACCCTACCCGTTCCGCCTTCACAATCGTCAACAAGATCCTCGAAGAGTTCTCTTCAAAGTTCCCTGCCTCTCAATGGGCCGGAATGAACCCTGGCACTACTGCCGCCGTTTACCCAGAGTTGAAGCAGCAATTGGTCAAATACCAGGACCCACATGCTGCTGATCCTTTGTTGAGAGTCCAGAGGGATTTGGACGAAACCAAGATTGTTCTGGTGAGGGCATGAGCTTGCGCCGCATTTGTTCTAATGGACTGGATGTGCTTGTTTGGGCTGGACTGGGCTGAATGAACTGTGGTTGTTCGAAGAGTGGAAGTCATCTGTGGGAGGAAGCTGGGCTAAATGAATGGCGAGCGTCTTGCAAGCGAGAATAGATCATTGCTGGGTTATGGTGAATTGTGGCGAGATGACGAGACGGCGGGGGCCGTTCCTCGTACAGAGAGCAAACCCCTTATTACCAATCATCTCTACCAACTCCCAATACTAACATTAACAATCGCGTAGCACAAAACTATGGAATCTCTTTTGAACAGAGGTGAAGTCCTCGACGACTTGGTCCAACGTTCCGACCAACTCTCATCCCAATCTAAAATGTTCTACAAGACTGCAAAGAGCACGAACAGCTGTTGCTCATACTAAGTGATGCGTTCGTTGGGCTGGAGGGATGACGATATATAAGGCGTGGTGTGGGTTGGCGGGGATAATCATGAAATAATGCACTCATTTGTTCCTTTTCAACTTTATCAATGTTCTATTTGCTCATGTGGCTCGATAGTTTCGTAAATCTTACCCAAGATACTCTTGATAATCAACTAGATGATTACATGGCTCCACATCCGCCAAGATATTACTCCACAAGACGAAGCTGCACTCATTTGTTTCCTGCTTTTGGCGGCAGTATCGCTCACGGAGGCAGTTGGTTTGGCTTCATATGCAACCTTTTCGGAATACCACAATCCAGACCGTGAAGTCTCCATTCTCAAGAAAGTGTGCAGCAAGTTCAACATTTTGCTTCTGATCACTTCATGATTTTTCATTACTGAAAATGAAAAAAGCATTCCATACTGTTCTTGGGTACTTTTCGTTCTGGATTATGCAGTTTAGAACAAGCAAGAATAGGTGCGACGATTAAAAACCATAGTGCGGGAGGGATCTCCTTTTTAGATTTGCAGCAGTTATGTTCTTCGTACTGAGTCTTATCGAAAAGCCAGGCATATGGGAAATGTGATTCAGACGACGACAACCATTAAACACCCACTCAAAAAGTTTTCGCTCCAATTTGACTTCATCAAACCAATGCAATAAAGAATTTATCTATCTGTTTCAATTATCGGAATTCTGGAACGCAGTGAGAAGCCTTTATCGGAAAAATGGTTGCAAATCCTTTCAATGCTCCACCCACACAAAAAAACGCGTCTCAAAGATTGTCTTTTCAGCTTACATCATATGATTCACATCAAACGCGGCTTTGGCTTCCGACCAAACATCACCTCTGAAGACAAAGGCGCCATCATATCAACAGCGATCCTCGCTGCGTTGTCACTTTTTGAAGCTTTCACCTTTGCAGCCTTTTCAATCTACATTGCATCAAAGAAACCAAACCATAATAGTTCAATCCTTAAAACCGCGTGTAGCAAGTTCAACACACTGCTTCTGACCATGTTTATCATGTCCTTTATTTGGTCTACTTGTGCGTGCTATGGTGTCAGTTTATTCCACAATAATTTGGCTTTAGCAGTTCCTCAATCTATACAAACACTTGCGTCTTCAACAGCTGAAACGTGGTACGTAATAATTTGGGAGTAATGTATTGTTGCTCATAATTGAATCAGTTTTATGCATTATTCTTGGGCCATTTCGTTTGGGATTATGAAACGTAACAGTAGCAAGCGGTTCTTCACAGCCATGTCTACTCTAGTTTCCCTGTCTCCATTCATTTTTTATGGTCAGGCTATTGCGTATATTATCGCCGCTATTACAAACTTCCCAGTTATGATCACAGTCAATAGAATATGGACAGCCGTAGCAGGATCAGCTGAATCAGTCTTTTGCATATACCTCATGGCCTTATTTTCAATATACTTGATGAAGCAAGAGAAAGACCTCGAAGATTCTTTCTCTACCAAAGACTCCAAACCCCAAAAAACAAAGCTTAAACGAACTTCGAGTGTTGTAGGTCAAGAGTCTCGAAACCAACAGCGACGATTCAAAACGATTGCGAGGTACGGCATCTGGGCAAGTTTTTCCACCTGTGCAGCAATTATTTCATTTGTGGTGGGTCTCATCGAGAAATTCGCTGCATGGGAAAACGTTTTTCATATGCTTGTTTACGCTTGGTTAAATGTCGCGCTCATAATATTGTTTGTTATGAAGGTGCAGCTAGACGTTCGAAAGAATCGTGGGAATGATGATAGTGATAAAGTGGGATCTGGAGAGCCACAATTGAGTGGGGAAAAAAGGTCCGTTACGTCGACGGAGCCAGCTGTGACAGGAGTTCGAGTCACAACGCTGGGCCGCACAACTAGTTTTATTGGCAAATCTGAAAATGTTTGATGGCTGATGTAACAAACAATTATCTTGCAGCGATACAGTGATAAATTACAAGTGAGAAGTAATGAAAACCCTTCATCAAAAGCAAACATGCATTAGAAATTTTAAGGATTCCTTGATTGAATTGTAGACCAAAGAAAAGAATGCCCTCCCTCATCTCAAGCCGACCAACCAACACTCACCTCCCCCTCTCTGCCGAAACCAAGAGAAGCGTCGAATTGCGTCCCAACATTACACCACAGGACAAAGCAGCCGTCATATCAACAGCCGTCTTCGCAATACTCTCTCTTATTGAAGCCATCGCTTTTACAGCATTTTCCATATACATCGCGTACAAGAAACCAAACTGTGACACATCTATTCTAAAAAAAGCGTGTAGCAAGTATAACCTCCTCCTCCTCGCAATGTTCCTTGCGACATTTGTCTGGTTCACTTGCGCGTGTTACAGTATCAGTTTGTTTCATAACAACCTTGCGGCTGTAGTACCTCAATCTATTCAAACGATTGCAGCCGCGACGGTTGAGACGTGGTAAGATTAGCGGCACTACAGATTCTGTTTTACTAATGGATGCTGACGACAGCTTCATGCATTGTTTATGGGCAATCTCGAACATAATTATTCGACGAAGTAGTTCTGCGCACTGTTTTGCTATTATTTCCACACTTGTGACGTACTCCCCTCTGATTTTCTATGGTCAAGCTATCGTATACATGATCGCAGGGATTACAAAGATACCCGTCATGATGACTGTGAACAGAATTTGGACCGCGATTGGTGCTTTTGCAGCTTCATTCTTTTGCATTTATCTCATGATCATGTTCACTAAATATTTGATGAAACAAGAAAAGGACTTAAAAGAGTCGTTCGAAGACCAAAGTGACATGCAAAACAACGTCCTCGGAGATGACGCGTACAAGCAACAGCGACAATTCAAAATAATAGCAAGGCATGGAATTTGGGCCAGCGTGTTCTGTGTTGCGGCTGTTTCGTCGTTCACGTTGGGACTCATAGAAGCGCTAGCAGCCTGGGTGAACATTTTGCAAACCCTTGTGTACGTATGGTTCGACATGTCTCTCTTGACCCTGTTCCTCATGAAAGTGCGAATCGATATCCAGATCAACAAAAAAAGCGAGAACGGTGAGAAAGAGAAGGGGTGTGAAGATCAGAAAGTGAGTGAAGAGAGGAAAACTGCTTTTGCACCTTCACCTGTGTTGACCAGGAAAGTTGAAAGAAATGATTTTATTGGATAGAATTGACATTAAATATGGAATTGAAATTTGTGTAAATCTGCACCAGTCAATCTCAACAAGTGGATAGGACCTAACCTTCGCAACTACAGGATGCCCAGCATAAGCTTTCGCAAAGACATAACTCCACAAGACATTATAGCTATTGTGTACATGGCCGCACTCTCAGTCATTGCCTTCGCCGAGTCCTTATCCTTCGCCGTTTTCGTTACTTACTCAGAATACAACAACCCGAAACGTGAACCCTCCCTCATCCGCAGAATATTCAGCAAGTTTAACTTTCTTTTATGGACAATGTTCGCTATGGAAGGGCTATGGTCCAGTTGTGCATGTTACAGTATCACCAGAACTCACAACAACTTCTCCTTGATTGGCCCTCAAGATGTTCAAACCTTTTCGTTTGCGATGATGAAAATCTGGTATGTATATTTAGACGCGTTTTTTTGTTTTTGTATTCATGATGGCATTTCTAATGAAAAGTACATCGAATCAGCTACATGCACTGCTGCTGGGCGATATCCGTTTCAATCTTACGAAGAAACAGCGGACCAACTATATTCCGTGCGGCATCTATTGTAGTCACACTGGCCCCCTTCGTATTCTTCAGTGAAGCAACGTTATTCATTGTCGGATTAAAAGAAGCCTCAAATTCAAAAATCATAATCACAGCTGATAAGATCTTTGCTTTTGTGGGTGGTGTCGGTGAAGTCTTGTTCTGTGTGTATCTCGTATACGCGTTCACAAAGACTCTGTATCAGCAAGGTCAAGATCTTGATGATATTTCATCAGAGGAAAGAGTGTCTACTGACTCGCGGAAAAGCGCGCCAAGCGTTTTGGGAGAAGATTCGCAAAAGCAACAGCGGCAGTTTCGAACTATATCTCGACATGGAATTGTGTCGTGTTGTTTCTGTTTCCTTGCTCTGGCTGTGTACTCAATGGAACTTGTGAATGGATTGGAGGAGTGGATTAATACATTTGAAGTTGCTGTACAAGGGTTTCTGAATTGTGCGATTTTGACGTTGTTTGTGATGAAAGTTCGATTGGATTTTCAAAGGAATGAAAAGAATGGTTTGGGTGAAAAGTCTGCTCAGGTTGCAATTGCGCTGACGTCGAATCCTGAGTGCAGTAAGGAACAAAGAAAGTCTGTAGAGCCAGTGAGAACGCTTGGACGGAATAGTTTTAATGCAAAGGTTATAACAAGTTCTTGAAGAAGTTTGAAGAATTTCTGACAGGCAGTTTATTGTTTATTCGTGATCCATTACTGCTTCATAAAATTGTTACTTTTCATTTTGATTTGCCACTCAGAATTTCTCGGGCAAGATAATTTAAAGTTACGGTACATCCAAATTTGACGCATCAACATCTGATAGATAGCAAGAAACCAAAGGTAACTAAGAAAGTTAAAGGTAACAGTTTCATTGGATAGAAATGCTCATTAAATAGGATTTACAATTTCTGTAAATCTGTATCCGTCAATCTGTTCAGTGAGTAGGAACAAACGTACGCAGCATCCAAAATGCCCAGTATACGTTTTCGCGAAGATATAACACCACAAGACATAATCGCCATAGTATCCATGGCCACACTGGCCGTAATCGCCTTCATAGAAGCCACAGCCTTCGTCATATTCGTAACATACACGGAACGCAAAAACCCAAAACGCGAACCATCCCTAATCCACAGAATATTCAACAAGTTCAACGTCCTCCTATGGACAATGTTCATAATGTCCCTGATTTGGTCTATATGCGCGTGTTATAGTATCACCAGAACTCACAGCAACGTATCCTTAATCGCTCCTCAAGCTGCTGAATCCTTTTCCTCCGCGATAATCGAAATCTGGTACACTTGCACAGCATCCCACCTATTCACCATGTTAATCTTACGTCATCTTACACACACAGTTTCATCCACTGCTGCTGGGCAATCTCTGTCTCAATCCTCCGTCGAAACAGCGGACCCATAATATTCCGTGTAGCGTCCATAATCGTAACCCTAGCTCCCTTCGTGTTCCTCGCACAAGCCACACTCTTCATCATCGCACTCCACCTAGACGGCACGCCCATCTCAAAAATCATAATAACAGCAGATAAGATCCTAGCACTCGCCGGGGGTCTCGGAGAAATCGCGTTCTGCGTTTATTTAGTATACGTGTTCACAAAGACGCTCTTCCAACAACGCAAGGACTTAGACGATATCACCGACATATCCAGCAAGTCCCTCCAAAGCACGCCGACACAGAGCAACAGCATCGTTGGAGAAGACTCGCGGAAGCAGCAGAGACAGTTCCGGACGATATCGCGACACGGGATCGCGTCGTGTTTGTTTTGTTTTCTGGCTGTTGCTGCGTACGCGATGGAGCTTGTGAATGGGTTGGAGGAGTGGATTAATGTGTTTCAGGTTGTTGTGCATGCGTTCTTGAATTGTGCGTTTTTGACGTTGTTTGTTATGAAGGTGCGGTTGGAGTGTCAGAGGAATAATGGGGGGAGGAGGAAGGAGCGGTCGAATCAGGCGCAGACTGAGCCGATAATGACGAGTACTGTTAGTAATACTGAGCAAAAGGCGTCGTTTATTGTCGAGCCTGTGCGTTCTCTACTGAGAAATAGTTTTAATGGGAAGGCTACTTTGAGTTCTCAACAGGGTTAAATGATAAAAAGGGGGGAGTCGTAATATCAATAATATTAATTCTATTTCATTTGATCCATTACTTCCGTCACCATCAACTGTTTCACAAACTCGTCACTAAACAGTTGGATTTCCGAGGAAACAGCATGCATTACTTCTTCCAAGAGTTCATCAGCCATCCTACAAGAAAGAATCAAAAAATTAGCGTGAGTTTACAAAGACGCAGATATGAAACAAGAAGAATACATACAACTGAATCGCATCAATAGGTTCAAAGATAGGCATCCCTGAAGATCCAATACTTTTCGCTCGATGGAATCGGTTTCTTCCTTTCCTGATGGATGTGAGCACGCGAGAAGGAAGAACGAGACGTGTGGGTTGAGATATCCTTGTTTGAATTCCAGTATCATGCATCCGTAGAGGAGAATATGGACGTGGCGGAGAGGGTGATTTGTTTCTGATTATTATAGCGCCGTCGTCGTCAGATTCAATTTGGTTGTTGCTTGATTGAATATTTTCTATTGAGATGGTCGCGTCGGTCAGAGTGTGAGGCTTCAAGGAATGTTCGGCGCCTGTATAATCCGGAGCCAGATCAAATATCGTTATTTGTTCATCCGTTTGAAGTTTCCATGGAGTTGGTTTCGGTACAGCCGGGACACCAGTCCCTGAAGTTCCATACAACTTTAAAATTCCGTTGTCATCATCTTCTTCTTCTGGATTCAAACCAGATTTGCGTGCAGGAGAAGGAGAAGGAGACCTTGAGTCTTTGTAGAGGGCAAACATTCCACGAGGAGGACTTTGAGTCATAAGAACTTGATGATTCGGACTCTTTTCTGAAGGCATGAGGGACACCAACAAATCATCCAACGCATAATCCAGGGACACACCTTCTTCATTCAACGCATCCTCATTTGGATCTGTAGTAACACCAACAACATTTGTCCAAGCATTCAACGCCGCCTGATTCGCCACCTTCTTTTTCATCCTCGCCATCTCCAACTTCCTCATCCTCCGCGCCTTTTCGTCCCTCGCCACCTGATCCAATCTCAACTTTTCAATTTCCATGCGTCGTTTCGCCTCAATGAGTCTTTGATCGGCCTCCCTCAGTTTCCTGTCCGTGAGTTCAAAGTCTCTTTTCAAGTCAATTTCCATGCGTCGTTTCGCCTCAATGAGTCTTTGATCGGCCTCCCTCAGTTTCCTGTCCGTGAGTTCAAAGTCTCTTTTCAAGTTTCGCGAAGTCAGCGTGGCCGACGTGGATGCAATTGCAGTGACCGAGGGACGCGTGAGAGCAGTGACAAAGTCTTTTGAAGAGTGGCGGGTCACGTGTGACGTTGTTTGATTACGCGTTGAAGTGAGTGAAGTGGCTGATGCGATTGTTCGAGTGGGCGAGGGACTTCTTCGCATTGTTGAGATGGAAGGTGGTCTGGTCTTCCGTTGTGGTTGTGGTTGAGTGTCATTTAGTTGGATGCGAAGCTGTTGCTGGTTTTGAAATGGATTCGGGTGTTGTTGTTGAAGAGACGACTGTCGAACTGGAGAAGATTGTCGAATTGGAGAAGGAAGCGAAGGTGGTTTCGGAGGCGATTGTTGTTGTTGAATCAGTGGCTTCAGCGACACTGTTTTTGATGTCTGTTTTAATGCGTGGAGAACTGAAAGCTCTTTTTGGACGAGCTCAACGGCGAGCTGCTGTTTTGTTTTGCGTGGCTGTGTCGTGGGTGGGCGCATCATCTTGTCCACTTGATTCTGACGTCAAATAAATAGAATACACTTAGAAGCACGCGTTAGGTCGCATGAGTAAAGAGTGTTAAACCAGTTACATCTTTATTCCTTCTGGCAAGATGAATGTGGTTCAGGGAGTCGTTGGAATGTATAACACTTGATTTGTTCTTTACTTCACACCAAGCGCTGTGTATTAGCCTACAGCGTGTAATTAGGAGAAAAATTACATTAATGTTCCTGATTGAATGGTTTATTTAAGTAATCTATACATGTCGTCTATGAGCTGTTTTGATAGAGATTCCCATGGGCGTATGGCAAAATGGTTACCGCGCTTGACTACGAATCAAGAGATTCCAGGTTCGACCCCTGGTACGCTCGTTTTGGTGATCATTAGCAGTTATTGATGTGTTGTGAGGTGGCGGATGGGTTGTTGCGGAGGACTGATGTTACCAACTTGTGCTCTTTGACGCGTTTTTCAACCATGTCATTGGTCAGGGTATCATAATTTTTAAAATCATCAGCTGATTGCTTTGATTAGTGGTGCTGAGCTGGTAGGGTCTTGTCTCGGCCCAACTTTACTTTCTCCAACCGCTTTATCATTCTACCCTATATTTTCCGGAAGATATTCCAGAAGATCTCCATTCAAAGTGGAGATGGAAGGGGGCGCCACTATTATTAGGGGGGAGGGGGGGGGACGAGCCCCCCCCTTCCTTCCCCCCTAAAAACCCCCCTCGAACCCCCCCTTTTGGACAATGGTTGTGATGTTGGGCTTTGTTAATATGTGTACTCTTAATACCTTATTAGTTAATTGTAACTTCTATGCTCTCAACCAGTTCCGTAGTCTATCCAGTAGGGAGTACTCCAACAGCTGTGAACATCCGTAGTTCGAATCCAGAGTTGAAATCAATAAGAAGTTTTACTCAGAGAAAGTTACAATGGAGATGGAAGACGAGAAGAGATAATGGATGGAGATGGAAGACGATCTGGAAGACGAGCTTCATGAATGCCGCATTCAGTTTCAATCTGGAAAATTACTTAAAGCATAAATTGTATTGACTATTATGTCTCAGCGGCTCTCTGTCGCGTTCCTGAGGGAAGCTGCGATAAACGATACGTGTTTGAAACGCAGACTTTTTGTGCTTAGAAAAACAGGCAGGAGAAGGAAACATACCCAGAAGAAAACAACGCATCCAGAAGCATCTCAGACAGACATGAACGACGTCTGGGTATAGTGAGGGAACCCACCACCATCGGAAGGATTCGAACGGTGGAAATTGTGAACAGACTCTCTCATACGCTCATACGATCATTGGCAAGAGCTGATAGATTTTTTTTAGGTTAAGGGCCGAGAGAAAAAAGAGCGTCTAAAATAATCCAAATTCTCCTTACAGCTCTCACCTCCTTCGCGTCCGCTCATTGGCGAGAGCCAGTGTTTCTTCAAGTCAAAGGTCGCGCAAAACAAAGTACTAATTTAATGATTGAAAACGAACAACAGAATATAAACTATAACGCTAATCTTCATCGAGTGCCAATAACACAGCAGCAATATCGGAATTGTTGAGTTGACGCAGCTTCTTGATAACATCCAATCGAAAACGAGAGGCTATGCGTCGGTCAGCCGCCTTGTCACCTTGCATAACTTTTTGAGTCTCAGGTGTGTTAAGACCTTCCGCAGCGGCTCTCGACACCTTCCTCAGGTTCGCAATAACATCCTTCATTTTCGACGGGTTGTCAATTTCCATCAAACGTTGGTTAACGTTCTCCAACGAGTCTTTCTCACATAGCTTCTTTGTGACTTTATAGGACACCTTCAGGCTCGCCCACCAAGAATCAGGTGCTGCTCCTTTAAACGTTGGGCAGTTCTTTTTCCTCCATCTAGCACCGTAAATATTGTTGAGCTTGTCAAAGAGCACCATCATTTCGAACACATCCTGGTACGTATACATAGACAGGGGGCGAACGTAGACATTCGGGATAGAGTCTTTTTCGGCCGTGGCAAAATCAAACAACTTGTCATCATAGGCAATATACAAGCGCCCCAACTGTTGACCTCGGACAGGCGTTTCAAATCCAGTCTTGCTAAAACCCATCCAAGGAAATGGCAATTCTGCAATGGCAATTGTAGAGGACTTTGTTGGAGTCATCAGAGCAGTATTCCGTTCAATCGCAGCACTCGATGGTCCACCAGTCACGGCGCTTGAGGGTCCCCCGATTTCCAGCTGGGAAAGAGGCGACAAAACTTGATGGGCAAAAGTAGGCCGGAATTGTTTTGTTGGAGAGGTGGCATTTTGGCGATGCAACATTTTTCGGAGATCCGCAATCATCTTGGCCTGCGTTTCAATTTGACTTTTATTCGCCGAGCATTGTTCACGTAGCATTTTGTTTTCACGGGAAAGTCGGTCATGGCTTACTTGCAACTGCGCCAACGTTTCTCTGTCCACATTACTCTGATTCATGGCAGAAAGAGATGCGAGAATCAAGTCGCCCTTAAGCTTCGATTAGTTGAGCATCTGCAATTATATTCTCAGCCTACCTTCAAAGCTTCCCCAACAACCGGCTCCTGAATTACGAGCTTCATAAAGAACTTCGCTTTGTCTTTCTTGTGTTTTGCCGCTTCAGTGAGGGTTTTTGGCGGGGCTACTTTCTTTGGGGTTGGCCCGGCGTTGTCGGAAACACGTGGGCGTTTCAGCGTCAAGCCAGTTGAGTTTGGGGGTTTTATTGAATCATCCGAAGAGGGACCAAGTGTCGGTTCCGGCGGTTCTGCAAACTGGCAGGGACCACAGTAGCGCTTTTCGTTATCTGGGAACAGGCATTTTGAGTGTATTTGTCTGTGGCAGCCGTCGCAGTCCGAGGCTGTGGTTGTCGACAAAACCGGGAACTTGTACGTTCTGCAGCGCGCTTCTTCCGCGTTTGGCGCTAAATAATAGAAGGCAACAATTAGCGATGTTACCAAAGAAAACAGGAAAATTCACCATGGGACGTTGGCATCGTTGGTGCGTCACTGTTGCGAGGAGCTGCAGGCGACAATGAAGACGGCATCGAAGACGAGGACGGGGCTCCTATCATAGTGGCAGTGGTGGGAGTGGGTCTCCGGGGAGGCGACGTGGACTCTCGAAAGCGGCGGGAAGGGGCAATGGGTTTGCCAGCTGAAAAAGTGGATGTCCGAATATGAGCAACTGGATTATTAAATGAGAAAATAAATGTTACATTTAGCACATGTTGGAGCCGACGGCGTAGAGCAATAAGGAGCACCAGTAGAATCTATCTTACTTCACGCCCAATGGATTGGAAGCCGATGTGCAGCGCAAACAGTGATGACTTTTGCCATTGGTTTAGTGCAGATAGCACACTGAATAGTAGACATCGGGGGAGTGCGAAAAAGAGCAAATTGATCAAATTAGCTTTGGAGCGTGTGTTTCAGCCAGCCGGTTAGTGCTTTTGAGTTCTGTTTATAAGCAGGTTAGTGACCTTGAGAGGAGCAACGAATCAGGCCCATTCTAAGCGTATATAGGCTATAAATAATACATACACCACAGGTATAGTGATCCCGGTGGTGCCTGATACGTGGCAAGGTAGCCCTTCAACGCGTGCTTCAACCTGTCATTGGTAAGAAGGCACAAAAGATGCACCGAAAGGGCACGCAGTGTATCATATGTTTCCCAAGCCGTAAGCCTATGGAAGCCTTCATTCAGATTGCACCAGTTTTCTACTAGAAGACGAGGCCTTTCCCGATTCATTTATTTTGCAATCAGCTGCAACATAACGTCTCAATAAACCTTTTCATTGGAATATCTAGCGCAGATTAAATTCACCACAGCCCCCACTTCTTTACCCACTTTCCCCCATTCGCCAAATACGAAATCAACTGTCTGTGTCGAATACTCACAACACAAACAAGAGCAGACGCAGCCGCCAATTCCCGTTCATTCTCCGACCTCCATGCCCCAACAGGAACTAAATCCCCCGTAACCCTCTCATTATTAATCTGAAACACAAACTGCGCTACAACACGCTCCTCACTCACCACCCCCGAGCCACCCTCAAACTCCACAGAAAACAACTGAAACGACGCATGAATCGGCGTTTTCGGGCGGTCTTCTACTTTAATATCTGTTGAAAGGACAATCGGTTCAGCGCGATGTCCTCCAAGACTTCCACCCCCGCGACGCCACATGTAGCTTGCTCTGGGTGTAGTAAACGTGCAGGGTGATTTGATTGTTTTGAAGCTTGGAGACTCCATGATCATGTTGATTTCTGCTCCTGGTACAAAAGTGTCTACTTTGAATCCGGCAGTGTCGGCGATTTGGTATGGACGGAGAAGGAGGCATGTGTCCGGGCTGGTTGACCATTTGAGTTCGATTGGTGGTGTGCATTCAATCAGGGAAATTGTGGGTGGCAGTTTCTTGGCTTGGACTTTGTCTGGGCGGAATACGTTAAAATCAGAGGTTTGGTTGGTGTTATCCGAGCCGAGGTTGAATGTGAGGGAGTTGGTTCCATTTGGGAGGGAGAGGTCGATTGTGTTGTAAGTTGGGTTGGAGAAGTGGAGTGATAAGGTAAGATCAGCTGTGTGATAGTGAGGAGGGGAAAAGGTGGCTGTATCTTGCTGCTGGTGCTGGAGGCTGTAAGTGGGTGGCTGTGGATCGTGCTTCGACATTCTTGCGTTGTTGAGTTTAGGCAATTATTGGATTGAAATGAATCTTTACCAGAACAATTGTGTGCCTTCGAATACAATTCTCCTGTCCGCATTGTTTTATTAATTAGAAGAAGGAAGGGGTGATGCATGATCCAAATGGCCCAACAAAAGGTCATTTCAAATCCAAGTAACACGCAGGTTAAACTTATCGAGCTATTTCGTTCATGGATAATACTCAAGATCGTCAGGCAATTGGCCAGGGCAAGAATATTGTTATCAAAACACCCATAATGAGTTGTAAGAGCCCACCACTTTAACGATCCTCGCACTTACCACAAAGTACTCGTAGTCCAAGCAGCAGTCTACGCTGTCTGTTGCATCCCATTCGATGCCTTTCGTTCAATCACGTCCAGGGCTTCTTCACCAACCGAAGCAGAGCCTCTTCTCCCACCCAATCTCGCCATTTCAACCACTGATCAAACTTCATCAACCATCCTCACAATCAACCAGCCTTCTCCTAATCCAGCGCTGTCACCACGCACAGAAAGAACCGAAAACCCAAAAACAGCACCAATTAAATACCGCCGTCCAATCAGAAACAGAGACCTGACTTTGAAGCAATGGCTGCGTCCTGTTGACTTCAAATCCCAAATGACGATATTCGAGGAAGACTACGTTCCAACCGCCCAAGTCTGGATCGCAAATATAGTGTACGAATGGGCTGTCCTCCCTGACGACGCCCCCATCATGTGGATCAACGGCGGAGGCAAATCAGGGAAAACTTATTCATGTTATAGTGTCGTGAGACATCTCCCAGAAGATTTGATTCTTGGATGCGCTTATTTCACTCGGTATGATGATTTAAGGACAACTCAACCCGAAAGTGTTATTAGGACATTGGTGTGGCAGTTGTGTGAACGGTTACCTGCATTTAAAACGTACATTGAATCTATTATGAGTCAAGACTTGGCGCCGAGCAACAAAGTTAGTCTTTTGGAAGATCCTGTGAACGCTTTTACGCTTTTGGTTGTGAATGGGTTGAACGAGATTCCTGTACCTGAGCATAATGTATTGATCGTGATTGATGCACTGGATGAATTGTCGGTCAAGACTCGAAAAGTACTATGGGAAATTATCGACAAACAGTGTCCTAACCTTCCATCCTACGTCAAATTACTTGTCACAGGTCGACCCGAAGTCGATATTTACAATTGTTTCACGAAAGCCGGCGCGTTTGAGTTCTCAGTACACGACCAGACAGAATACCTTCAACAAGAAGACATGAGGAAAGTCCTGCAACACTACATGAAGAAAATATGGCATGTCCAAGAATTCACTGCGACAATGAAGGAGTTGGAAACGGTTGTACTCGAAAAAGCGTTCCTGTTTGCGAGTATCCGAATTTATACCCAAGTATTCCAGGATGGTGGATACACACCCGAGTCTGCTCTTGCTTTGATAAAATCGGAGGAATTCGAAGCGAATGGTGGGATATACCCTGTTGTTGTCAACTATGGCTTGCAACAGACTTGGAACTCTCCAATCAGTTTGTACAAACAAGTTGTTGGAACGATTCTCGCTGCAAAAGAGCCTTTGGATTATAACACACTAGGAATCCTCGGGGCTGTAAGTCTCGGGACGTTTGCCTTCCTCGCATGTCAGGTAAATCTTCCCAGACTCATTCATCAATCCCAAAAACTGACATCCTTGACCTACCTTAAGCTAAAACCCCTCATCCGTCTCCAACACCACGAAAACTCCACAAACACACTCACAATCCACCACAAACTAATCCGAGACCACCTCGTCCTCCCATACCACAACCCCGGACCAAACATGTTCATCAACATCCGCCAACAAAACTACCAATTCGCAACATCATGCCTCGACATCCTTAGCGTTCACCTTGAAACAATCCCGCGTCGTTCTTTCTTGATGCCAATGGTTCTTGTCGATTGGTTACATGGCGTGGATTGTAACGAGATTCCAGGGTGTAATGCTCATACAGAATACGCGAGAAAGTATTGGGTGAAGCATTTGGATTTGGATTGGGCTGTTCCGCCCAATTTCCAGGACTTTGCAGAGAAGTATAAGGGGTTTGTTGGGATTTATTTGGAGGAGGTTGGGGAGGATGGGGTGTTGGAGAAGATGAAGGGGTTTGGGGTTGATGTTTGAAAAAAAAGGACTTTCTTTACAAATAGTAATATACTCGTTTTATACCATATTTGATTGAGCAGTATAATGTAATTTTGTGTCCCATACAAACCGGGTCCCGGTATAAACAATTTCTATTCATAAATACACGTAAGAGCACGAAAATGGAAGAATAATTCGGTATCTTACGGTTTTCGCAGGAAATGAAGGGGTTTCTGAGCATCGACGCCACTGGAACTCATCCATTTCTTGGCAGATCTTCGAATGGAATGTAAGCCTCAACGATAATCATCCAACAACGTGTGTCAGTTGAGAAATTCGCAAGTTGGAACTTTGACTGTCGTAAATTGGAGGCGAAGCTGACAGTGTCAACCACACTCTGTTGGTGAGAAACTCATTTGAAAATTCCAGGTGTTCAGGGTCACGTTGGTTACAAAGCCCACGAGACCCATTTTGAGCGCATGATTTCCCAAGCAAACGAGCGCCACCAAGTGGACGGTATAAAACCCGTGAGGTACTTTCCTTCTCTCGCTACTACTCGGAATCAAAACATTCTAACCAAACAAACATCCAAATGCTCTTGTCCCTTGTCTTGACTGCTTCCACTCTTGTTGCTGCCGCTCCAACCAGCCAGCCTCTCCCACACAGCGTTTCTTGGCACTTGAAAAACGGTGTCAAGAAGCACGAAGCATTGAACCTCGCTGCTGCATCCGCCCACTTGACAAACTATGGAGGACCTGTCATTTCAAATGGTATTCTTCTTGATTCCTCTTTATAACAAGTTTCACTGAGACGATTCAAAACAGTCGAAGTCCACCCAATCTTCTATGGTAACGCAAACTACCAATCCGAAACCAACGCATTCTATGCTGGAGTTACTCAATCTTCGTGGTACGATGTTATGGCTCAATACAACGTCTACCGCGGTTCTGCTGTTCCAGGATTCTCTGTCCCAGCCACTCTTTCGACTTTGGACGACGTCAACGACATCCAACCATTCCTTACCAACTTGATCCAAACTGGACAAATCAAGCCAACTGCCAACACTTACTACCCAATCCACTTTGCCCCAGGAATCAGCATCACCCAGGGCGGAGGTGCTTCTTGCTCCGTATTCTGTGCCTACCACGGAACTATTGACATTTCCTCCCTTAACGTTGGTACCAAGTACCTCTACTACGGTGTCATGCCAGACCAAGGAGGTTCCTGTGCCGGTGGATGTGGAAGCGACCCATCTGAAGTCAACAACATGTTCTCCGTCGCGTCCCACGAACTCGCTGAAGCTGCTACCGATGCCGCTGTTGGTGTCGCCACTACCACTGGATCGCCACTTGCATGGTACGACAACACCAATGGTGAGATTGGAGACATCTGTAACGCTCAGCAAGGAACTACTGTTGGTGGAGATGGTGTTACCTATGTTATTCAAACAATCTGGTCTAACTCTGCCAACGCTTGTGTCGCGAGTGGTCCAGCCCCTAAGACTACTACCACTGCTGTTGTTAAGAAGACAACCACCACTGCTGCTGTTGTCAAAACTACGACTGCTGCTGTCAAGACCACTACTGCCGCTACCACTTGTGCCCACAGCAAGTGTGTGACTGGTGTTGCTTTGAGATCCTCTTGCGACTCTTGTGTTGGTCAAATTATTGCTCAGGACAGTTACTGTGGATCCTCTTCTTGGGACAGTATTTGCGTTGGAGAAGTCAAGTCCATCTGTGGAATCACTTGCTAAATTTAGCTAAAGGAACTGCAAGTATAGTTTTGTGACTCTTGTGCTATACACTCTCTCTATGTTTTACAACTGTTCAAATATGATTTAGAATTAAAGGACGAGTATTCTTGCCTACTTAAAATTTAAGTTCTTCTTCTTAGGAAAGAATTAGAAAAGGTTAAGTTTTGGAACGAAGAATATTATATAATATATAACCTTGCTCAATTGGTTAGATCGTGTAAGCAACACGCCACAAGTTAAATTGGTTGAAGGCACGTTTGCTAAAATGTGGTTAAATCCGCGTTTTATGCTGTTTGGAGAGAGGGGATCTGGAGTGAAGGCGAAGGAGCGTAAATTTATTTCAAATCCATTGGGTTATTGCGTCCGACTGAAATTAGAAACAAGTTTCTCATACCGTAGCTTGTCTTTATTAGAAAGCATTCGTAGATGGGTGAGGAACATAAACGCTGGTGAGAAAGTACCTCATCAACATTATATGTTTAAAACAAATCGAATAATGGAAATTGTTTCAGGCGCAGAAGTTGTGGACCTCAGCGATTTCCGGTTATCTATTTCCATGCTTATGTACAATCCCTTTTTACTCTTTATTTATCGATTTTTGGAATGGATGACGCTACGCAACCAGTTGAAGCATTCGTTGAAGAGGAAGACGAGTCGCAGCTCTGGGGGCGTTTAATCTTTCTTGATGGAAGCGCACCAATACCGTTGGACAGTAGTAAGCCAGAGATCGTTGTTGGGCGGGAAGGCTCTGGGTCTGATGTTGAGGTTGCGGGAACAAGTATCTCAAAGAAGGTATTTGTCGCTGATATCTGTATCTTTCAACTGATTCAGCTATAGCACTTGCGTATTTACAGGGTTCTGAATGAAGGGGAATGCGTTATGATTGAAGATCTCTCAGTGAATGGAACTGTGCGTATCACCTAACCTCTACTGAGCCTCTCCTAACTCTCCTGAACAGTACATTGATGGGAAACTACTTGGGACCGGCAAGCGGACTCTCCTTACACATGGAGCTGTGATAACACTTGGCCAAGCGAAATCAAAGCTCATGTTTCATCAAGTAACTGGCTCATCAAACGATATTGTCCCACAAACAGAATACGAGAAAAAGTACGATACCCAGCAATTCGTGGGCCGCGGGAACTTTTCAATCGTCCATCTCGCGATTCAGAAAGAAACGGGGAAGAAGTTTGCAGTAAAGATTATCGATAAAACCAAATTCATGTTTCAGAGTAAAGTTCTTGCGGCGCTGGATCGTGAGGTTGAGATTCTGGCGAAAGTGCAGCCGCATGTGAATATTGTTGGGTTTGAGGAGGCGTTTGATGAAGGTGATAAATTGCGGATTGTTATGGAGCTTTTACCTGGTGGAGACCTTTTGAAGTTGTTGAAGACGAGAGGGCCGTTGGATGAGGAGACAGTGCGCGGACTATTCTTGCAAATGGTGCATGTCTTGAAGGTAAACCTGCTTTGAACAGATTCATTCGCTTACACGCTCCATCAGTATCTCAAAACAAAGGGAATAACTCATCGTGATTTAAAACCTGACAACTTTCTTGTCGCCGACGGAGATGTTCTGAAACTCGCCGACTTTGGAATCGCAAAAGGAACTTCGGCTGGAAACGCACTCAATACAATGTGTGGGACACCAGCATACTTGGCGCCTGAAGTGATACTCGGGAAACCATATGACAGCCGCGTGGACGTCTATAGCATTGGTGTGATTCTCTTTTTCTTGCTCTCTTGCGGAGACACACCTTACCAGAACGCTCAAAGTGAGCCTGAGTTATACCAGAAAGTCAAGAACGGTGACGTAGATTGGAGCGCTCCTTCGTGGGCAACCGTTTCACCCTCAGCAAAAGATTTGATTCGCCAATTGATGGCGCTGGATCCTGCGCAACGAATTAAACTGGAAGACATTGAAGCGCACGCATGGTTTAATCGCGTCTATGCTCATTTGGTGTTGCAAGGAGAAAAGCAAGAAATTTTCGAATTGAAATCAGTTATAACCAAGATAGGCAGGTCTGGAAGTGAGTACCGAAACGGCTACTTGGATTGACAATATGAACTTAATTCTTTCTGAACCAGCCAGCGATATCATTCTCACCGACCTTCGAATTTCAAACAACCACTGCTCTATTTCATTCGCAGACTCCAAAGATCGACCAACTTTAATAGTGACCAGCAAACAAAAAACGAGAGTAAATGCGACTCTCGTGACTGGTCCCACAAAAATACGTGACGGGGACATGATTGAATTGGCTCCTCCAAATGCCGATCGCCCTGCAGTGATAGTACAGTTCAAACTTGGGCCATCTTCACTTCCTGTCACTGTTCAGGGAAATAAGCGGAAAATAGATGTCGACAGTTCTCCTACCACGATTGTTGCTGACAGCACACACTCTTCAACGGTTCCAAGTTCTACAACAGCTCCACCAACACCAATATTTAAACAGCCACTTCCCAAGAAACCCAGGACCGTTAACACTCCAGGTCCATCTCCTGCTCCAAGCCCATCCTTTGATTTGGAACCCAAAACAAAGGACTTCTTCATGGAACGCAAAACGAACCCACTGATACCCGTAATAACGATCGGCCGCCTTCCCGAATGCTCCATCATCTTGGATCACCAATGGATCAGTTCAATGCACTGCAAGATATTCCAGAAAGAGGACAAGACCGTAGTCGTGGAAGACCTAAGTGCGAATGGAACGTGGGTGAATGGCGTCAAGGTTGGAAAAGGGAAGCAACATGAACTTCTGGAAGGTGATGTTGTGATGGTATGTAAAGACAAGAAAATCCGATTGAGTTTTTATTTCGGAAGTTGAGTTGATTTTTTGGAGTACTTATTAAAAACTGTATAATGTATCTATAGAGTTTGAGATGTGTTTATGGTGATGGTTTGTAGAACTGAAAGTCGGGTTTCGGATTTTGACTTTGGAATAACGGTGTTGAGATCTCCCGAATATTGGGTTGCGGAAGAGAATCGTTTCAATCGGCTGTTTTGACTGCTTTGACTGTCTCTTACGTCTTCTGTGGAACGGTCGGTGAGGGTTGAAGGTGATGACCCCAAAGCAAAACTCACTCCAAACCAGTTCGACATTCATCAAAGCAGAATACACCAAATTCTGCGCAGCACTCAATATCATCCATTCACTCACACCTAAGGGCACGAATATGGTGTACAAGTAATATAGATCAATTGATAAAATAATCGTCGTTCGTAAAACATTCTCTCTAGCAATAAGAAACCATAACGAATGGCCTTCCAACATCTGTATGTTTCCATAGTTCTTGACAAACATCACAACAGCGCCAATAGTTGCAACACTATCAGTCAAAACATCAGCAAGAGTATATTGCAAATTTGAAGTGGGATTCGCGAAGACCCAACAGTTATTTTGGTTCCATTGCCCTTGCGACCAACACACGTCTATTACGGCCCAAACAAAACGATACAATGTTAGAATAGCCGAAATTGCCCCGTAGAACGCGTTGAATTCCGTAACCGCCCACGATTTGTATAGCATAAAAAAATCTGCAGAGGTTCATGAGCGCCAGTACCAGCCACTAGGTAATACTAACCAAATAAAATCATAAACGTATGAAACCCAAAAGACTGCAAAACGTTTGCCGCCGCACAAGATTTTTCAGAAGCAGACAGAACCCACATCGTCCCAACCGCGTTCAACACAACAGCACAATTGAAACCGTTCAAAACAGTCCACAGAAACAGTGACCCCTTCTTTTCGCGAAGAACAGCGAGGATCCTTGGAGCTGGAATCGTGTGTTGTGTCAATCTCATTACATCTTGGGAAAAAAACAAAGAAAGCAGGGGAGAAAAAACCTCAACTTGCTACAAAGATTCCAACGAGGCTTAGCTGACAGTACGCGCCGGTGATGAAAATAGTCACGGGGGTTGGTGTTGGAACCAACGTGGCGGAGTTTGTTTCGTTTGACATGAGTTTTCAAGTAAGTATCCCGGTTCTGCCGAAAGAAATTGTTAACAGTGTAAATCTTTTACATAAAAACAGATAAAGAAACAGAGCAGAGGAGCGTCGGAGTTGTCAAAAGAGAGGATGTATTTATTATACATTTATACAACCCCTCGACTACCAGTGGGTCTAGCGATACAAACTGCAACAAGCTGAAACTGTTCTAGCCATCGGCGTAAATAAGGTATGTTGAAAGGTTTACAAGACTTTTGCCATGGCCAGAGAACTTGACTTTGCTTTCCTATTGGTACTTTCCCCATTGTTTCCAGCTGCCTTCTTAGCTCAGTTGGTTAGATCGCCTGCCTAGTAAGCAGGAGGCCACCAGTTCAAATCTGGTAGAAGGCACATTTTGCTCCGCGTTACTATGAATTTTGTTTCAAAAGTGTTTCACTTTGGTTCCTACTCGTTCGCAGTGAACAAACACATGGCGAATTGAACAAATAGGGCTCTGGTAATACTGAGGACGTGAGTTACGTATTATGCGCTTTCATCACAACCCAACACAACAACCACACCACCCTGCTCTTCTAAAACTATTCAAAACGGTTTAGCGGGCCTCACGGGGAATTGAACCCCGGACCTCTCGCACCCAAAGCGAGAATCATACTACTAGACCATAAGGCCGCTGATAAATATAAAAAAACAGGTAGCATAATATTATGATTATATAAAAAATCAATTTAACAATGCCTAATTATTTGACAATAGTTGAACCACGAAGTGACGCATTCATCATAAAGTAGATGACTAGTTTATTGCGTAGTACCGAAAAGACCCTGCTCCAACATTTTCTCCAACTCAACGGCAAGGCCATCTTCTGCATTCGTAAACTCTGTCACCTTATCAGCAGCTTCTTTGAGAACATCTCGTGCATTCTTCATTGCCACACCAAGTCCAGCCGCTTGCAAAAACTCGACATCATTGAAACCATCACCAAACGCAACAGTATTTTTGAGTGGAACTTTGAGAGCAGCACAAAGCTTTTCAAATCCAAATCCCTTTGTAACGCCAGCAGGAAGACATTCAACAAAGTACGAGTCTTGCACGAGACCCACGCCTGGAACCTTTTCCTTGAGCACTGCCATTAGGGAAGCAGGATCGAGTGTCAAGAGAATCAGTTTCGGAGGCAGTGGAAGGCCTTCAAACGACGTGATTGAAAAGTCGTAATCGCAGTTTGTCAGTTTCCGGTACCGCTCCGCCAGCGCCGCCTGAGCCTCGTTTGAAGTGATGCATTTGATTCGATTTGCGTCGTAGTAGTTTACGGCCAGATCGAGCGAGGCAGCGACAGAAAGCGCAGCGTCGACCTGGTTTTGAGTCAGGGTTTCGCGGAAGAGTTCGACTCGATCCGTGGCGACTCCAACGGCGCCGTTGAACGTGACAAGCGGAAGGGGCGTCGAAAGACCAAGCTGCGTTTCGATTGGAAGAGTTGTTGCCGTCGATCGGCCCGTGCACAGCGACACGTGACACCCGCTTTCAAGCACTCGTTTTACCGCTAATTGCACACGTGGTGAGATGCTTCCGTCTGGTGACAGGGTTGTGCCATCAAGGTCCAGAGCAAGAAGTTGGTATTTGGAACTCATTTTTGGATGATGGGTTGCTTGCATCACCTACCAGCTTTACACGTTTTGATTAGGAATCAAATTAAAGGTTAAATCAGTTCGAGCGGCCAATTGAAAAGCTGTATTGGTGCAACGTGGAATACGATGATGGAGAAAGAGAAAACAAAGTTTACTAAACAAAACCGAATTAGATCAGTCCTCAGAGATAGACTTTTGCCTCGGTGCCATGGTTGCAACGGCTGTGGCAACCGTGAACGCTGGTTCATATCCAAAGGTTTTCCACGCAGCTTTCTCCTCCTTCCGAACAATAACATCCATGAAAGTGTAATACAAATTCCCTCGATGAAACTTCATGACCTGTCCAAAGTCTAGGGGTGACTTTCCAAAAACCTGTGCAATCTGACCAATATCCGCAATGGTCGAGATTAATCTGATGAGGAAATAGTTGTCAATGATTTTCGGATTCTTTCCTGGATTAAGTGTGCGATAGATGTCCGTGTACAATGTTTTACTCGAAACACTGTCGGCATCTGAGCAACCGGATATCCTGCAGACGAAGTGATATTATGTCAACTAGGAAATTTAACACGAAACAATAACTTACATGTACGGCTTTCCAGAGGATTTCTCCGACCTATCAGGATCTGCCAAAGCGTCCACAAGAAGAATATGTGCGCGTGCCAAATCCTCAGAATGAACAAAACCTTCTTTGCTTCCTTTCACCATAAGCAGCGGTGTATTAGGATCCATCATATGTCTTATCATGTCAAAATTCTGTCCCTATTGTCGATTGTGAGGTGTACGTAATGAATTTTAGTTTTACCAAGGCTCACCAAAACAGCAGCAGCTCTAATCGCAGCAGTTCGAACTGCGGGAGAGTTACACGCGAGGACATAATCTTCTGCAATTGCCTTTTGTGAAGGAAGTTATTGTCCTGACTTCAAAAATTGAATGCTTGACCTTCGAACGGAAATATGGATGAAAATGCTCCACTTTTGTGAGCGGAGGAAGAGTTTCCATCTGTGGGTCCGAGTTGTATCCATATTGGCAGACAGACGAAGTGTAAACGACAGATACTACAGAGGACGTCTGACACTCGTGTCGCATTCAATAACGAGAATCATTGAACGAACCAAACGCACCTTATACACCGCCTCCATAACATTCCTCGTTCCATCGACATTCCCTCTCTTCAACACCTCATGATCATACGCCCCAATAACAACCAAACTGGCATGATGAATCACATGCGTCACACCCGCACCCTCCAACGCCTTCTCAACGTCACCAGCCTTTGTAATATCTCCTTGAATAAAACCAACACGGGGCTCATGTGTCCAGGCATTCTGGAGGTCAAAGACTCGGACTGTTCGGCCAAGTTCAAGAAGCTGGCGGACTGTCAGTTTGCCGAGGTTGCCTGATCCGCCAATGACTAAGTAGACTGGGGAATCGGGTTTCGGAGAAGAGGACTTGTTTCGAGTTGCGATGAGAGATTCGGGGGCGTTGAGGAAGTGGAGTTTGTTGGTTTCCAAGAAGGACTGGATGCGGTAGTGGATGTATGCTATTATGAGTAGCACGGTAGCTAGAATGATCGCAGGTACAGTGGTCATTTCAGTGATTCTTTCTTGATGATGTTTCTTGGACGGTTTTTGAGGTTGAGCTTTTGCTGTGGAGATCGGAGTTTGCACAAAACCAAATTAAATGTTCAAAAGATATGTACAATCAGCATCTATCGTGCACAATTTGCCAGTCATTGTTGCCCAGATTCTGCCACTGTTTCAAAGGGTTCCAAACAGTAATCAAGCATAAATGAACTTTTTCCCTCGTTTTTAAATCCGGGTTTTTTAATGGTTTTGACAATCACTTTCTTGTTTGTATAGGCATATAGACATTCAACTCAATTCAAAACCAGCGTTACTTCGTACAGCATACAACAGCTTGCTCCGCAACATCTCCCTCGTCTTGTATTCCGGTAACTTGAGCATATTCACACACGTTGACGCAGAAGCTGATTAAAATCCTGGGGTTAATTCACGGACAAACGAACCAAGTAGAAAAGAACAACTCACGTAACCGATCCTCACTCTCTCCGCTAGGCCTGATACAAAACCCAGGCTTCAATTCCGCGAATCCCAGCAACGGCGGCCGAGCACATGATGTGACAAACTTTAGGAGAAGGCGTCTGTCTTCTTCATTCACGTCCTCTGACTCAACGACATCCCAAAACAGACGAATCGTAGGATGCAGTTCGTGGAAATCTCCGCCGTATGTGATGTTACGCTTTAGATCTTCCAGATCGATGGGTGTTGTTGCGCCGCCGAGGAGTAGTTGGAGTTCGGATTGGTTGAATATTTTGAGCCATTTCGCGTTGATTAATGTGCTATTAAAGAACATTTGATTAGAATCAGACACCCCGGTTCAGACCGGTAATACTTACTTCAACCCCTCAAAAAACGCGCGACAAGGTCTCCCAATCCTCACATTCAATTTATAATTCGCCATCCGATATATATACGCGATCCGATTCTCCTTCGTGACAGGAATCCCAGCACCGCCAGGAACAATCTCAACAACCCTTCCCCCTTCCTCAACAGCTGTGAAATTCAACGCCAAGTCCCGTTCCACATCCCCCGTATACGTTTTGAGGAACATGAGACCGTTATACAACTCTGCATCGAGAGTCTGCAAGTCGTCTAGGTACGACTGCCGGTTCAACCATTTACTCAAAAAGAAGCCAGCAAATTCAGCGTCAATCAATACACCCTCATACAACGCCTTTCCCAACACGCGGCCAAAGAACTCCATATACCGTAAATGCATTTTATCGTCAGAAAGTGGGGCCGGGTATATCAAGTGATCCGGTGTGGTTGTGAACAGGGGGACACGGTTCTCGCCAAACACTTCACGCAAGAGTTCACTCAGGAACTCTTTGAAGACGCCGCCGCCGTCGATACCTGCTTCGACTTCACCGTCGAGGGCTGATACGAATGTGATTGCGATACGGTTTTTGAGGGCGGGGCCGAGTGGGGAGAGGGTTTTGTAAGCGTCTTCGAAGATGTGGGATCGACGGATGGAGACGCGTGCGCGGGGGCGGAGCCATTGGGCGTCATCGAGACCAGATGCGATGCGATCACCGTAGATCCAGGCGCGGAAGATTTTCGCACGTGTTTCGAAGGGGATTACGTATGGCATTTTAGTGAGGATTTGGTGGCGGGGAGAAGTGGAGGATACGAGTCTGACTTGGGTTGGGGTTGTGATTGTGCTGGGGTTTTCAATTGAGGGGTCGGCGATTGCGTTTTCAATGAAGGTTTGCATTTCTAGGTCAGAAATCATTTGCCAGTGGCCTTGCGGGCAGAAAGATCGGCGTGAGTCGCGGGCGTAGAGTTGGTCGAGAAGCATTGTGAATGTGTCCGTAATTTGAGATGTATACTTGGGAAGGATGGCAGTTGATGTGCGCGGTGTAAAATCTACAGTGTTTGTCCAATACATATGGAACAGCACATTCTGCAAAGGTCTATGGTTAGAGAACAACTCAAAATGACACTCACCCGTAACACTCCAGAGAACTGCACAACATCTGCTAAGGTAACAGGGTCCCTCAACTCTTCAACCTCCTTATCACTCAAAATCTGCACCTCAAGCGCCAACACCTCAGCCAACCCAACAACAAGCCACCACTCCTTTTCCAGACTGCGTTCACTCAACAACCCACCCCACCCACTTCTTACCTCCGATAAACCCCACAACCTCCCTTCCTTAAGTTTTTGCACAACTTTCGTAACCAACAAGGACTTTCTGAACCCAACAGCCCCCAACACACTTGACTTCTTTGTCGGCCAATGGTATACCAACAAAACCACGAAGCGAAGCACATCATCCAACGCATCCACCTCACCACCATCTAAACTAAACCGACACGCCCACTCCACAACTCTCTTCAAAAACCCAACATCCACCAACATCCCCAATACACTCCTCGTCCCACCATCCAACGAATCCATCGACTCAAATCGACTCTTTCTAGTCGCCCCACCGTCCCCAACACTTTTCCTATCCACATCCATCGAATCCCCACCGTCATCCTCATCCTCATCATCTTCATCATCCTCCAAATCATCCATCAAATTCGGATCAGACACCCGTGCAAAGTACCCAACAGGAAACGAATCCATCAACCCATAAATCATTACAAGCATCACATGTACAAGGTCACCGCCTTCTCTCTTCACCAAAAGCGTATCCAAAAACCCGACAAGATTCGAAAGAACGTATGCACGTGTATGTGTCTCCGAGAAGATCGTTGTTGGATTTGAGGATGCGATGAAATCGAGGGTTTGGGCGAGAGGGAATGTTGTGAGGAAGTGTGTAGGGCATTTTGAGGAGAGAGAGGGTGTGGATAGGAAGCGAGAGGTTTGGAGGAGTGTTGAGTGGAATGGTGGGACTAAGGAGAGGAGGGTTGTTGTTATTTTGAAGGGGGTTTCTGATGGGGAGGGGGTAGTTGTTATGAGGGTTTGCAGGGTGAGGATGATGTTTTTTGCGATGAGTGTTGATGGGAGGGATGAAGTTGAAAGTGTTGGGTCTTGGAGGACGGTTAGAACGAATGTGAGGAGGGTTCTGTGGTTTTGTAAGGTATCAGAGGTTTGAAAAGGAAGATACAAGAGGTTGACTCAACTCATTCGCAGCTTTATCGGATGAATTAGCTGATTTGATGCATAAGATGAGAAGGTTTGGGAAGGTAACAATGAACCACGCGTCTTGTTTGTTTAACGATTGAAGGATGTCCTTGTTGTTTAAACATGCTACACAGTTTACCAGAGCATACAAGTCATTTTTGTTTGTTGGTGGATTGCAGAAGAACAGGAGGGATCGTGTATCAGCGTAGATACTTGAGGTTGTACTGGTAGTAGTTTTAGCACCAAAGGCCTCCCTCTCTTTCATCCTCCGATTTCCAACATCATTTCTCCCTCTTAAAAACGCCTGAATTCGAGCCGCCGAAGTTTCTCTTTTCTTTTCTTGTTCTCGGGCGAGTCTGTCTGCCTGCGCCTTTCTGAGCAGCGCCGCCTTGTCCACGGCTTTTGATGCGCCGCCGAGTGAGATCTGGTTTTGTGTTTTGTTTGGTATTTGGTATTTGTGTTTGTGGTTGAGGGTGGTCACTCACGCCCTTCTTGGCTTTGAAGTCGCCTGTAAACATGGTTGGTGGTGCTTTTGGATTCGTATTTGATTTGAAAGTGTTTATTTTGGATTTACTCAACATTCCTCATCATACTATTTTGTTCTACAACTCCCATTTTCTTTACACAGGAAGCTTCTTGCCTGATATCATGTCCACAACCTTTGATTACAATGTTAGTTGCTCCGTTTAGCCACAAAAGAGGAATACTAACCTTGCTCACTCCAGGTGTATTCAAAATAGGACCAATTATTGGTAGCTTCCGCATGAAACTGACTACAACTGGGAAGAAGTCCCTGAAGTTTGTTGTTAAAACGCTGTAAACAAGAGGCATCGTGAAGCATCCATTCCATTCCTCCCGGCCTTGTTTCCTCTATTCGATCTCAATATAATTATTTCCCGGAATTTGATGATGTCTGCTGTTGCTGCCGATTCACCGCTTTGCTATCGATTCCATCTGTATCCCTGTCCACAACCTGCCAGCCTCCCTGTGCTTCATTATCCACTGAAACTTTCATTACGAATCACTCGAATGTATCTTGATCCATCCCAAACCTCCACGTGCATCAACATCTGAAGTCATGAAACAACACCCCCGATCAGTCCTCCAGGTACAAGCACAAGCCCCTTCAAACAGCAATGCAAAACTCACCCAAACAGATTCACAAACCCAAACACTTCCACACCCATTCCAACAACCGGCCACCTCACAAAAACCAACAAAATACCGCCAAAGAAACACAAAGTCCCTCTCAGTTTCTGCGGCCGAGCAAAGAAGGCATATGTCTTTTGGATACCAATAAGAAGAAAGAGACCGGCGAGGAACATGATCTAGTTTGTTGATGTTGAGTTACAAGTTCCAACCAGAGACCAAACACAGCACGTACATTTCCGATGGCAAGAAGTCCACTGTCAAAGAGCATCAATACACCCAAAAGCATAAAAAAGAGACCAAAGACGGTGAGACCGACACCGATTTCTGGGTTGGGATTGTTGAGTTAGACATTGAAAGAGAGAGTAGAAACAGGGGAGACAGGGTGCATGTTGATGGTGATAAGGTTATCAAATCGAGTAGGTACACACTCTGAGTATCACTGAGCCACATGGGTTAGACTTGGATTTGGGTTGGATAGAGTGTCAAAGGGATGAAACAAAAGATTTGGAGTAACAAAAATAATATATAGAACTCTTACATTCACTGCAATCCTTCCGCTTCCTCTTAGAGCAACCTCACTTCACATCAACAGGCACCCAAACATGGAAGAAGCCTTCTCACTCATAATTTCAAACTCCGCAACCACCCTCAAAACACACATTTCCTCTGCAAAACCATCGACATTCACAACCCAAATCCGTGGTCATTCTCTCTTGTCACTCGCAATTGCCCTCAACCACAAAGAATGCATTAAAGTCCTTCTCGATCATCCGTTGGTTTCATCCACACTTCGAACGAAGGATGGATGGAGTCCGCTGCAGGAAGCGGCTAGTGTCGGTGAAAGAGACGTTGTTGCGATGGTGTTGGTGCATTGGAGGAGGGAGATGGTTGGGTGGTGGGAGACACGTGGGTCGTTGTTGGTTGAGGCTCTGCATGAGGTGATTCTACTGTGATTTGTGGTGCATCGCGTGTGTGTGTATACTAATTCTGTGGAAATAGTTGTCGTTGCCAGACTTTTCTTTGACGCTGCATTGGCGGTTTACGACGTGGCTGCCGTTTATTCAACCACTTTGTCCATCTGACACAATCACGATACGGAAACATGGGCGGAACGTCAGGATTGATTCGACGTTGGTTGGGTTTGAGAGTTTGAGTTGGGTTCGTGGGAATGTTTCGATTTTGTGCGTGGATGATGGGAAGAGGGTTGTGCTTGTGGATCATGATCGACGGGTTGTGCAGCAGGTTGTTCCAAGGGTGAAGGACGGAGAGGATGTCTTGACGGAGGAGGAGTTGCAGGAGGAAGTGAATATTCTGTTGAATACGCCTTTGGTTTCTCCGCCACATGTGGATGTTTCAAAGGCGAAGGTTAGGAAAGTGCAGGATGGAGTTTTGTTCAAGACGGATAGGGTTGAGACAGTGAATGGATTCGATGCAAGTGTATGGGTTATCGAAGGAATCTCGGTGGAAACTCGTACACGTGAAGAACACCTGCACGTACCCCCATACCCAACCCATCAACACCAATCAGACACATGGGCAACATCAACAGACACATCAAATACAAACCCCCTCGAAACCTCCAAACAATACAGACCCTCCTTAACCCCACCCGAACCCCACACATTCACACCATCCCAATTCCACACCCCCTCCCTCCACCCAACCCTCCAAATCGGACGCCCACACCTCCTAAAAACCACCACAAAACAAATCCAAGCAACATTATGGATGCACGATCCAACACCCCACCTCCACCTCCACCCCCATCTTCCTCCCTCTTCTCATGGATATCATCATCCCCTCCTCCACCTCCCCCAACCCTCCAAATCACAAACAAAACCCCGCAGATAACACTCACATCCCTTGTACCCCTCCTCACGTGCCTGAACTTGTTTGGAGACGTGCAGTCGACGAGGATACGGGACTTTTTGGGGACGAGGATGCCGCCGGGGGTTCCTGTGCAGGTGGAGGTGCCTGTGATTGGGGCGGGTGGGGTTTCTGTGAATGTTGTTGTTTCGGTTGGGGAGGTGAAGGTTTTTGAAGGGGGGAAGGTGGGGGAGTGGTTGGGGAGGGGGGTTTTGAGGTGCCGGGACGGAGGAGGGGGTATGTGAAGGGGGATGTTTTTGGTGGTGGTGCTGGAGTTAAATAAATCTGGTGGACTGTGTGTGGTGACCTTGTTTATACTATTTTGTGTTTTGTCCCCTGAATATTGGCTAAATATTTTATGGGCAAACGTGTTAGAACAACATAGGTCACCCTGATATAGAAACAATTGAAAATTGATGCAAGTAGGCAGTTAAAAACAGGACCATATCAAAGTCAAAAGTAACTACATGACACGTTCCAAATAATCATGCTCCCACTTTCAAAGAGAGTGGAAAGACAAAATTGCATTCCTGACTGTTGGTTCCCTGTTCTAAGAGATTCAGTGACGCACATTGGAAATCACCATGTTCCATGGGCTTCGGAATTTGAGTGCCTGCTTCGGACAGCGCAAGCAAGTATTGTTCTGCATGCCATTGCAAGAGATTCCAACTGTTTCCGAACACTCGTCTTGATGGTGTGAAAGTTGGGTTCATCTGCTTCCTGACGGCTCTTACTGTCTCCAGTTCAACGAGACTTGGAGAGTCTTTTAAAACGCATGGGTGGACTTGAGGTGAATAAGATGACAGGGTTTGTGTTTGGAGATTGAGGATTGAGGGTAAAGTCAGGCAGACGTCAAACCTTTGTTCTTGAAGCACAGGTTGTACAACACTGAATTTGCAAACCTGCATAAGTATGATTGGTTCTTCACTTGTTTTATTTAAACATCAGGAAAAAAAAACAAACACCACAACTTCCTGCACCAATGCCATCTTTACAAGGAATTCTTTGGAGGCTTTTTTCGCAATGTGGGTTTGGCAAGTGATGACTTGGAGGAGGAAGACACGCACAAAGATCTCTATTCTTCTGTCCAGACTCAATGGTGTTTCACGTCATCTCAGCATTGGAAAGGAACTGCGGCTTGAAGTGCTCATCATATTATTTTCCAGGAGTTAAGTAAAAGTATCCAAATGGTTCAGGCAGTTTTCAACGGCCATGTCAATGGAAGATTTGCCTCTCCCTCTAAAATTTGGAGTGAGAAGGTACGTGCTCCAGTTCAAAGTAGTGTAATGCGTTATGACATTTGATTTTGATATAGAAATCGCTGTTTCCGCAATTGTACTGTTTTCAGTCAGTGAATGTTACGACGGAGAAGTCTTCTCCGAGTGATCTGTCGACAGGTTAGTCCGCACCCACTCCCTCACCATTCCACTACAGAACCGACTAACTTACCCAAGCAGGAGGTACGTAGTTGGAAGTGTGATAAGCGACATTGAGGTGAGCGTGTCGGGGTTGCGTGGAGATTCCGGACCGGGACTGAACGGAACTACGCTTCCGACCACTCCCGTCCGTCCGTGGATTGCACACGTGATCCCGTTCTTCGCTTTTTCACAACGAAACACTTCCAGTGCCTGCCACACAAGTCGCCCGTCCTAACACAACTACGCCGTTAATGACTGGGTCAAGCAAGTCTACTGTAAACACTACCGACGTCCACCGCCCCAAGCCTGTGGATGCTTTTGCTCCACACATGGTGTCCACGTCGCTTGATGAGAACGAGGCCTACATCAGGCAACTCTACCCGTCTCTCGTCAATCCCGACCTCCAATCCACGCTTGTGCTCGCCTCCTACGAGATCTTCGCTCCCACAACCGCTCCCAAACCTATAATGGTGAAAAAGACGGTCAACTCCGAGAATGGTGGGCAGCCTTACGAAGTAACCATGGAGAGCGACAAGCCGTCGGATCTGGCTGTTTTCCAGACGAATCAACTCAATCACAACGCATTAGTTGATGCCGCTCTGAAACACCAAAAGGAAGTCGATGACATCAACAACAAGCGAAAGGAACAACATCGCAAGTTTATTGATGGTCAAGCCGCTGCCCTCCGTGACTACTCCCAGCAGTTCTCTTCCATCAAGTGGAAAGAGATTCAGGAGGACCCAACGTTCAAGGCCAACCCAACTCTTTTGAATGCATTCGCTGCTGCGCGATCTGTTTTCCAACAAGACGACCGGGTTGGGGTGAGTGACTATTTTACGTCTTCCCCTTTTGCCTTATCCATTTCAAATTCGACTTTGTAATGATGACTAATCGACTTTTCATCATATAGATGAACTTCACCACGTTCTTGAACAACCTCATGCAGTCTGGACTGTCGAAGGAGCATCGGAACAGTTTGGAGAAGTGGGAAGCTTTTGTCGAAAAGCTCAAGAAGTCTTCCCAAGGTCTGCAGCAAATCAAGGCTGTTTTCCAGCATTTCCAGTTCAATGACACTGATGCGGAAAAGGCTGCCGATATCTTCTCTCTTGTCCTCACTCTGGCCCTTGTCCACAAGAACATGCCAGATCCAAGTTCGGTCCTTGGAAGCCGCTTCATTGGAATCCGACTTGATATCGAGAAAGACGGTTACAAGTTGTTTCCAAATATGGAAGCTCTTATCACCAAGTTGACAAGCACTTTGACCAATGCTCGCAACCTTTCTGACCCATCTGACAAGTCTGACAAGAATATCAGAGCAAATGCTGTAAGTCATCATTATCTCCAACTATTGGTTTTGATAAATAACTAACATCAAACCATAGGGGAGAACTGAATCTTCACCAACGGTGTCAAAGTTCAAGGAGCTTGAGACTTGGCTTTCTAACAACGGATACAAAGCCAATCTCAACAATACGTGTCGCCTCCATCAATCAACCAGAGGTCCAACACATCTCCTTCGCCATTGTCGTTTTGCTGCCAGTCTGATTGAGAAAGGAGAGGCTGTTGATCTGACCCAACGCTTAGAGAAATCTAAGACCACCCAGTCTTCCCCTACCTCAAACTCTGGTCCTTCTTCAAGTTCCCAAGACCGTGACAGAAGAAAAACTGACAAGCGCCACCGTTCTGCTCGCGACGCTTCTGACTCTGACCGAAACAACCGTCGCAAGAAGCGTGCGAATGCTGCTGACACCGAGTATGAAACAGACTACTACTCCGACAGTGCCAGTGATGACGAGAAAGACGTCAAGATTGACAAGAAGGCTCTCAGATCGATTCTGAAGGTGAGTGAAAATGCCGATTTGGTCGATTCCTCCCCCTCCGATTCTGATTTTGATATGCCTGCTCTTGCTGAATCCTCCAGTGACTCTGAGTCTATGGACGAATATGATTCCGACGATGGTTCTTACACTTCATTGCCCAGACTTCAAAATCTAACAAGGACGTTGAGAAGCAAGTCCGTAAGCTCGCGGGCAAGTAGAATCCAGAGAGGCTCAACGCTTCTTCAAGTCGATGAAGTTGACAAGTGGCACGATTTTAATGAGTTGTCAAAGCGGATTTTTGTTACACGTGGATTGAATGTTTTCAATAAACGTATCCGTTCTTTGATTGATTCTGGTGCTTCCTTGATTATGACTCCTTGTTTAGAACACTTTGTTCCTGGGACCTACCAGCCAGTTGAAGATGAATTCGTATATATGGCCAACGAAAACAAGATCCCAATAGTCGGTACTGGTACCATCCGAATGTTCAGTAACCCTGAGAGACTGATTGAAGGCGCTCTTCATGTCCCTCAGCTTACAGACATGCTTGTGTCAATTTCCCACTTGTTACGTGACTCAAAAGATACCATTGAGTTCACTCAGAACAAGGTACGCTTGAAGCTCAATCAAACGCGTCAAGTCTTGGAAATTGGAGCACGAGTCGGCGATCTTTACTACATTGACCTTGGTTATGACGAATCCAAATTCGCTGCACCTGCAAAGTCCATTCCTGCTCTGGATCGCAAAACTTGGTTAGAATGGCACCAAGTCCTTGCCCATTGCAACGACCGTACTATGCGTCAAACATTGGACTCTGCAGGAATCACCTACAACTTTGAGCGAGACAAGAAAATCTGTCCTGCTTGTCCTGCCGTAGCACACAGGAAACGAACCACCCGTAAGCTTGATGGCCCATCAGACAGGCCAATTCACATGTTAAGCCACATATACGAAGACCTTTATCCAATTGGTTTTCGCACTATTCGTGGTTACAGGTATATAGCATTCATCCAATGCCGATACACCAAATATATGTGGATTCTACCGCTCAAGTCAAAAGCAGAGTTTACCATCCGATTCACTCGTTTTCTGAACACTTTAGAGCTCAAGTATGGGTATCAGATTCTTGTAATTGGAGGCGACAGAGGTGAACTTGATACCAAGTGGATGGAAACTTGGTGCCTCTCCCATTCTGATGTTGAAGTGGAGCTCCGACTTGCACCAGCTTACACTCAAGAATTTAGTTTGGTCGAACGCCCTCTTGGAATCTACCGCGACAGAGCTGAATTGGAATTGCTGACATCCTTGTTCCCAAAGGATTTCTACTGCTTTGCAATTCAACTTGCAGTCTTTGTCATTAATTCACTCGTAACCGCCGCTCCTAAAAATGGAGTACGCGCGAAGTCACCGTATGAACGTATCACCAAGGTACAACCATACTACAAGTGAGTCTTTCAAACATTCTTTATACTCAATTCTGGAGAGTAACAACTATTTACAGTTACTTCATTTCCATGGGTACGTTGGGATATACGCCAGTTGAAAAGAAACTACGGACCAAACGCGTTGGTAGAATGATCAAAGCAGAGCCCGTTGCCTTTCTTGCATACAAGTCGCGTACTATCATGATTGTTTGGAACTATCGCCTTCAAAAGCCAGTTGAAGTATTTCACGTTCGCTGGTGCCCCACCATCTTTCTTGGAAAGACCTTTGATCCAACAGTGGTAAATCCGTTTGTCAAGGCCCATGCTGATGCCATGCAGACATCAATGCCAGTGACTCCGGTTGAAGATGAAGTTTTCGACTACTTCATTGACATACCAGATGATGGTTTCAAGGTACCTGAAGCACTTGTTGACTCCGAATCTGACACTCCAGAGTCTGGTTGGGACACTGATGCTACTACACTTTCCAAGTCTGAGATGACGTATAAAGGGGATGTTGAGGCAGTTTCTTTGGAAGATGAAGGTGAATAGCCGTACACTATCATAATTCCTTCAAATTCTTATTTAACAATCATACAAATCTTTAGATGATACTATCATGACTGACGATGAGGCAAGTCTTGAGAAGCTATTCTCTAAAGTCCAGCCTGTTGGCGAATCTATGGCCCATGGTTAGTATTCCTCAATACGCCAAGCAAAATGTAACATTCTTTATGTTTTCCTATAGATTCTGCTGACAGTTCCAGCCCATTATTTTCGGGACCTTTAATCGATGGCCCTCGCCTTGCCAGAGAACGTGAGGATATTTCTCGTCTCCTCCAAGAGCCTGGTCGAAGCCTGCGAAAGCGACCACGTAGCCGCGAGTCTTCGAGTGAACCTCCACAAAAGCCACGTCGTCTCCGAGCAAAGGTTTCCAAGTCGTCTATTTCCCTTGGTACCAGTGATTTAGATGAATTCATATCTTATATGCAACACCTTTTCAAGGAAGGTCAAGTCCTTATGTCAGACTCAGATTCAGCATCTGACTCTGAAGCCTCAAGCCCTGGCACCAAACCTGCTGAGTCCAATGATGAAGAAGAACCAGCAACCCTATCTGATCCAGACTTTGAAGCTGCATTGAGCCGCCGCGCACTTGAAGCTATAACTACTGTGGTTCGTGCAAGTACTACATACATTAGGCTTCAACACCGAGTTGAACGTGCTGCCAAATCAACTGGCAAGAAATTCAGTAAACTCCGCCGCCGCGCCGAACATGCTCGTGTCGAAATGGATAGCTTTATGAGTTCTCAGATGGAAGAGTTGGAGAAAGAAAGATCTCGCATCAACGCCGCCCGCCGACCAGAACTTCACTTTGATTGGTCCAAAGCTGCTCCCTCTGATGTACCAACTGAACGTATTCATGTTTCCAATGCTCCACCTGTTCCTAAGTCAGTTCGTGAAGCTATGGAAGGACGCTTTGCTGCCTACTTTCAACGTGCAATGCTTTGTGAAATTGAGAGTCTAATGAACCGCGAAGTTTACACCACTTCTCTTTTGCCTGAAGGTCGCAAACCCATCAAATCAAAGTGGGTTTACGCATACAAGACTGATCCTGAAGGATTCATCACTCGCTTCAAAGCCCGTCTTGTTGCAGTCGGCTGTGGTCAAACCCCTTATGATGACTTTGACGAAACTCATTCGCCAACAGTCAAGATCAAGGCAATCCGTGTTCTCATCGCGTTAAGCGCCGCATTTAACCTCAACATTTCGCAACTTGATATCAAGACTGCATTTTTGTATGGTGACTTGGACCATCCAAACTACATGCATCTTCCCCCAGGGTTCACTGAAAAAGACTCTGAAGGTAGACCTCTCTTTGCCGAGCTCAAGAAAGCACTCTATGGCCTTCGCCAAGCTGGACGCCAATGGTATAAGAGACTACGCGATTTCTTTGTGAAAATTGGTTTCCAACAGTTGAAAACTGATTCCTGTGTCTTCATGAAGATTGATCCAACCACTGGTCAACTTGTCATCATTCTATTCTATGTTGATGATATCCTCATTGCTTGTAAGGACCAAGCTGTGATTGACCAAATCAAGGAGCTTATTAAGTCTGAGTTTGAGATTTCTGACCTTGGCCAAGCCAAATGGATTCTCAAGATCCAAGTTGAACGCACCAAAGCGGGAATATGGATAGGACAACCTCAATATGCTCATGCTCTGCTGAAAGAATACGATATTTGGGATCTGGACTCCAACAATTGGGCTGATACTCCAATGGCCACCACTTGGAATCATGACCCAAGTAGCCCTCCCATTTCTGCAGAAGGACAACGCAAATACTGTTCAATTATTGCCAAGTTGATTTATTTGAGTTGTATGACCAGACCAGACCTCATATGCGCTGTGAACACTCTGGCTCAGTTTCAACGTTCCTCCACCACTCAGCATGACTATGATGCGCTGATTCGAGTTTTACGCTATCTTCGTAGAACTTATGATTGGGGAATTCTTTTCAAGGCAAGTGCTTCTGGTGACCTAACTGTCTACTCTTCTGAAGAGTCTCGAGTAAGGACTGACCGACCACTTGATATGGAACTGCCAGAAGGATTGGCTCCACATGCTGCTGCTGATTCAAGTTTTGCACAAGAGACTGATCGTAAGTCTCGCTCTGCGTATGTGATGATGGCTTTCGGAGGTCCAGTTGCCTGGTACTCCAAGAAGCAGTCAACTACTGCTTTGTCTTCTACTGAATCCGAGCTCTATGCCCTCGTTGAAGCAGTTAAAGAAGCCCTTTGGATGCGTCTATTCTTGCAAGAACTTGGTTTCAAGTTGCCTGGTTCTACAGTAATTGATCAAGACAATCAGTCTACAATTGCTATTGCATCCAACCCCATCAACCATGCCCGTGTTAAGCACATGGAGGTCAAGGCTCATTTTGTACGTGAACATATTGAAAACAGCAATGTTTCTCTGGTTTACTGCCCCACTGAGTTGATGGTTGCTGATGTACTTACTAAGGCTCTGCCTGCTCCCCAACACTACAGGTTATGTGGTATGATGGGAATGTGTAAGTTATCTGATGTTGACCCTGATTATAAGTTTAAAGCACTTAGAGTCAGATACACAAGGTTTAGTGATTAAATAAACATTTATGAAGTTCAATTCTTCAAGCTCGCACTCTATTCTGGTGAATTAAATGTTTAGCCTTATGCTTGTAAAAAGCTTCTGTGTCTCCAGTATAGTCTTGTCACAGGGGGGACGCGTGTCACGCGCGTGCCGGCACCTCTGGGCTTATTATACGCACTCAATCTAGTCCGACACTCTTATCACTTCACACGTGACTGCAACCTACCCTGTCGTCACAGGGGGGTGTTACGACGGAGAAGTCTTCTCCGAGTGATCTGTCGACAGGTTAGTCCGCACCCACTCCCTCACCATTCCACTACAGAACCGACTAACTTACCCAAGCAGGAGGTACGTAGTTGGAAGTGTGATAAGCGACATTGAGGTGAGCGTGTCGGGGTTGCGTGGAGATTCCGGACCGGGACTGAACGGAACTACGCTTCCGACCACTCCCGTCCGTCCGTGGATTGCACACGTGATCCCGTTCTTCGCTTTTTCACAACGAAACACTTCCAGTGCCTGCCACACAAGTCGCCCGTCCTAACAGTGAATAGCCAGGGGTCACTTTGCAAAATGAATCATGACCAAATCTTAAACACTGTAAACACTTACGATATCAAGTGCCTTCGTAGTGTCGTGTAGGAGAATCCAATTAAAATCACTCCAATAAAACAAAGATGAAGGAGTGGATAGTTCCACGGTCTTGGGACCATATTTGAAGGAAGTATGTCAATTACAATAATTTGGGTGCGGCATTTGCCTGTGATGCTCTGGTCATAACAAAATGAATCAAGCATCTTTCTACAAATAAATCGTTTAGGTTGGTGGCGCAGATCACGCGACCAGCTGGTTGATCACATGTTTGATGTTCTTTCATTTCGAACGCCAAGACACTTCTTAAGTTCACAACGAAACCTCGAAAACAACCCAAGAAACACAATATGAAATCAGCAATCGTCCTCCTTGCCATCGCATCACTCGGATTCTGCCAGGACTCAAGCGTGTCAGGTCTCAATGGGCGATGTGGCGGAAACCTCCTCAATCCAAACACTTGTGCTGCGGGTCTTGTCTGTGTGCGTCCCTTGAACATGCCTGATGTCGCTGGAACGTGCCAGTACTCTGTGGCGGGTGTCAGTGGAGCAACTGGTGCTACGGACACTCAAACTGTGGGTGCAACTGTGGTGGCAACTGCCTCTGCTACAGCTGCCACTACTTCGAATGCTGCTGCTACAGCCGCTTCCACTGCCCCTTCCACTACAAAGGTTGCTAGTTTTGGTACCAGCGCCACATTCTCTTTGGCAGCAGCTGCTATCACTTTCATCATGGCATAAAACAAACATCTCTATTTGCACTTCTCATTCTGATCTCGTTATAGTTTACAAACTCTTTCAATAAAATGACGGGATGCTTGTCTGTGAAGTGCCTATTTCCTTGTATTTACGTCTCTGTCACTGGACTGACTTAAATCCCCAAAGGCTCTGTGGTCAAGAAAGGGTCAAACGTTCCTTGGTAATCATGTGCGCAATGCCTTATGAAGTGAAATGATTTTGGTTGACCAGAGGATTGTGTTATTGCTTTCCTATTGGCACTTTTCCCAAAACTTTTATTTGCTTTTTTAGTTAAATTGGTTAGATTGTGTTGAGGAGTGATGAGGGAAGGTGAATAATTATAATACTCTAATCAAAAGGGGTTTTAATATTGTATTCTAAATCTTTACAACTATAGGTAACGTAGCGTTTTAGTACAGGCAGTGGCAACAAACTGCTGCTTCCCAATACTTCACACACTCGCTTTACCTTCATTGAAGTAATCGGGTCGATCCAATTCTAACACCAGATTCAGAACAATATTCTTTATGACCACAATCTGACACAATTCAAGTTTCTTCTCTCCATAACCGTGTTATGAATTTGAAAGAAGTTGGAACCAGAATATTGTCTCGTCGACGCTTAGGGTTTGCATTCCGGAGCATAGATGAGGGTGTAATTGACGCAAAGGTATACGTTGGTTTCAAAAGGGTTCCAAGCATGAACGCCACTGCAACAAAATTCGGTTATTCGTTTCTTGGCAGATCTTCGAATGGAATGTAAGCCTCAACGATAATCATCCAACAACGTGTGTCAGTTGAGAAATTCGCAAGTTGGAACTTTGACTGTCGTAAATCGGAGGCGAAGCTGACAGTGTCAACCACACTCTGTTGGCGAGAAACTCATTTGAAAATTCCAGGTGTTCAGGGTCACGTTGGTTACAAAGCCCACGAGACCCATTTTGAGCGCATGATTTCCCAAGCAAACGAGCGCCACCAAGTGGAAGGTATAAAACCCGTGAGGTACTTTCCTTCTCTCGCTACTACTCAGAATCAAAACATTCTAACCAAACTCACTTCCAAATGCTCTTGTCCCTTGTCTTGACTGCTGCCACTCTCGTTGCTGCCGCTCCAACCAGCCAGCCTCTCCCACACAGCGTTTCTTGGCACTTGAAGAACGGTGTCAAGAAGCACGAAGCATTGAACCTCGCAGCTGCATCCGCCCACTTGACAAACTATGGAGGACCTGTTATTTCAAATGGTATTCTTCTTGATTCCTCTTTATAACAAGTTTCACTGAGACGATTCCAAACAGTCGAAGTCCACCCAATCTTCTACGGTAACGCAAACTACCAGTCCGAAACCAACGCATTCTACGCTGGAGTTACTCAGTCTTCGTGGTACGACGTCATGGCTCAATACAACGTCTACCGCGGTTCCGCTGTTCCAGGATTCTCTGTCCCAGCCACTCTTTCCACCTTGGACGATGTCAACGACATCCAACCATTCCTCACCAACTTGATCCAAACTGGACAAATCAAGCCAACTGCCAACACTTACTACCCAATCCACTTTGCCCCAGGAATCAGCATCACCCAGGGCGGAGGTGCTTCATGCTCCGTATTCTGTGCCTACCACGGAACTATTGACATTTCCTCCCTTAACGTTGGTACCAAGTACCTCTACTACGGTGTCATGCCAGACCAAGGAGGTTCCTGTGCCGGTGGATGTGGAAGCGACCCATCTGAAGTCAACAACATGTTCTCCGTCGCGTCCCACGAACTCGCTGAAGCCGCCACCGATGCCGCTGTTGGTGTCGCCACTACTACTGGATCGCCACTTGCATGGTACGACAACACCAATGGTGAGATTGGAGACATCTGTAACGCTCAGCAAGGAACTACTGTTGGTGGAGACGGAGTCACCTATGTCGTTCAGACAATCTGGTCCAACTCTGCTAACTCTTGTGTGGCGAGTGGTCCAAAGCCTAAGACTACTACCACTGCTGTTGTTAAGAAGACTACCACCACTGCTGCTGTTGTCAAGACGACGACTGCTGCTGTCAAGACCACTACTGCTGCTACCACTTGTGCCCACAGCAAGTGTGTGACTGGTGTTGCTTTGAGATCCTCTTGCGACTCTTGTGTTGGTCAAATTATTGCTCAGGACAGCTACTGTGGTTCTACTTCTTGGGACAGTGTTTGTGTTGGAGAAGTCAAGTCCATCTGTGGAATCACTTGCTAAATTTAGCTACAGGAACTGCTGGTATAGTTTTGTGACTCTTGTGCTATACACTCTCTCTATGTTTTACAACTGTTCAAATATGATTTAGAATTAAAGGACGAGTATTCTTGCCTACTTAAAATTTATGTTCTTCGTAGGAAAGAATTATAACAGGTTAAGTTTTTGAACGAAGAAGAATTCATACATGATATAATTAAACGACCGAAACGTTCCGGTAATTCTCGTGCAGTTTTCAAGCTCCAATACAATAACACCAAGAATGTATAAACGAGCGTTCTTTTTGCTCAATTGGTTAGGTCGTGCAAGCAACAGGCCACCAGTTTAAATCGGTGAAAGGCATGTTTTGCCCAAAATTTGGTAAAATCCGCCTTTTGTGCTGCATTCTTCACGGAGTAAAGGCGATTGGGTTATTGCGTCCAACTGCCCTTTACGAAATAAATTAGAAATAGTTCTAATACCATAGCTTGTCTTTGTTGGAAAGTATTCGTGGATGGATGAGGAGCATAAACGCTGGTGAGAAAGCAACGATACCAACCACCTCATTAACATTATTCTGTTAAAAAATCAAACCGAACAATGGAAATTGTTTCAGACACAAAAGTTGCGAAACTTGGTGAGTTCCAGGTGTCTATTTCCATGTGTACCCACAGCAAGTGTGTAACTGGTAAGTGTGTAACTGGTGATCTGTGGAATCATTTGCTAAATGCAGAAAAGAACTGACGGTATAGCTTTGCACTATACGTTTTCTCTATATTTTACAACAGGGATTAGAATTAAAGAAGAGATTTATTGTAATAACGTTTAGCAACCTTATATTATTCACGAAGAATAAGTGCCTTCTTAGCTCAGTTGGTTAGATCGCCTCACAATCTGTGAAGTGACTGTTTTCTGGTATTTACCTATCACTACACTGACTTCAATTCCAACACCTTGAAAGGCTCTCCGTGTTCAAGAAAGGGACAAACCCTCCTTAATGAATTATGTATATGTGTGCAATTAAAAGCGTGAGGTGAATTTGAAGACTATCGCCAGATGATAAGGTCTTTGCTTTCCTACTGGCACTTTCCCCTCACTTTCCAGCTGCCTTCTTAGCTCAGTTGGTTAGATCGCCTGCCTAGTAAGCAGGAGGCCACCAGTTCAAATCTGGTAGAAGGCACATTTTGCCAAAATTTTGTTTGAATTTGTACTGAAAACTCCTTCCCTTTTTCATCTGATATTATATACTTTGCACGGGCTGTCTGTTTAAACCGGTTGGAAGTGTATTTTGCTCCAGAGAGGCCCCCACGATCAACTATTGGCCTCATGAGTTTTTGAAGTCAGCGGATTTTATTCATATCCGAAAGGAAAGGGAAATAGAGAGAAACTTTCTACTTGGTAACAGCACCAATCAACTCTGGGTTCTCCAAATACTTTTTCCACACTTGCACGAATCGTGCCATGGTAGCTCCGTCAACGACACGGTGATCAGCGTTCCATGAAACAGGCATCAAACTCTTCCCAACAACAGTCTCAACGCCATTCACAACCTCAAACCGAGGAACCCGTTCTGTCTTACCCAACGCACCGATACAAACTTCAGATGTAACACAGACAGGTGCATCCAGTTTCCACCAATGGTTCCAATGTTCGAGAGGTAATAGTTCCTCCAGCCAAATCCGCGGTACTCAATCCCTTCTTGGCAGCCTCCTTCAACCTATCCAACTCAACCGCGATATCAAGAATCGATTTGTCCTGCACGTTCTTGACATTCGGAACAATCAAACTGCATACAATTAGCACACCTTATAATCTCGACAAAAACAGAAAAAAAAAACTCACCCAACATTCGTATCCATAGCAACCCCAATGTTATGCGCCCCACGATAAACAAGCTTCACATCCGTCCCGTCCTCCATACCTTGGCATTCAAAAGCGGATACTCGACCAAAGCAAGACTCAACGCCTTCATGAAAATAGGCATGAACGTGACTTCGAAACACCCTTGTACGGGGACCCTGCCAGATGCTTGTTGAGTGCGTTTCGGAAGGAGATGGCGGCGTCTAGGTGTACTATGTCTGCGTATCCAAAGTGGGGATTGCGAGGGATTTTGTCATTTGTTTGAACATTGCTTTTTGGATTGCGGTTAATGGTTTGATTGTTTCTTGGGGGGATTGTGTGGTGGATGATGTAGGCTGTGGCTGGATTGGAAGGTGTTGTGGCGGTTGTTGGTTTGGCGGCTGGTTGTGGTGTTGGGGCGACAGTGGTTGTGGTTGGTGCAGGTTGGGATTTGAAGGCAAGGACATCTTCCTTTGTGATGCGTCCTTCTTTTCCTGTTCCTTTCACGAGAGACAGATCAACACCTTGCTCTTTGGCAAAGTGGCGAACGGCAGGAGTTGCGAGAACGTCCGCTTTTGCTCCAGCAGCCCCTTTCCCTGTAGTTGGGGAAGAGAGGGCATTAGCTTTGAAGTTGAGGACGTCTTCGTTGGTGATTCTACCGTTTTTGCCGGTTCCTTTGACGTGAGCCAGATTTACTCCGTTTTCACGGGCGACACGGTGAACGCCCGCGGTTGCAAAGATTTCACCGTGGTTGACAACTTCTGGCTCAGAGGCAACTGGAGTAGTAGAAGATTCGGCAGCAGACTCTGAAACAGCAGAGGAAGACGCATCTTCCATTTCAATGTCGACCAGGGGAGTACCAACACGGGCCATATCTCCTTGCTTGTAGTACAGCTTTCCGACAACTCCATCATATCGAGAGGTAATTTCAACAGACGCTTTGTCACTTTGAACTTCACAGATCTTGGTGAATTGTTCAATTTGGTCGCCTTCTTTCACAAACCTGTGACAGAGGTAATTAGATTGTCGAAATGCATTCATTCAGAAACATTTGCCACTCACCATTGAATTAATTCACATTCTGTAATACCTTCTCCAATGTCAGCCAGCAAGAATGGAACCTTCTTCTTCCCACCAGGAACAGACACAGGTTTAGCGGCGACTGGAGCTGGAGCTGCTTTCACAGGCGCAGGAGCCTCAACAACTGCTGCTCCGCCTTCCTCTTCAGTTTCAATATCAACCAAAGGAGCTCCGACTCTGGCCATATCTCCCTTTTGGTAATACAACTTTCCAACAACTCCATCATAACGCGACGTGATTTCGACTGATGCTTTATCACTCTGAACCTCACAGATTTTTGTGAACTGTTCGATACGGTCACCCTCCTTGACAAACCTGTTGTTGCAAGCGCGTTAGATTCACTGCTGGGGTCCTAACGGTAGCTACTCACCACTGGATAACTTCGCATTCAGTGATACCTTCTCCGATATCCGCAAGAAGGAACGGAACCTTTTTGTGGGTTGGAGGAGACGAGTGGAAGCATCGGGCGGGTGTAGCCAGTCGTTGGAAGGATGGCTGTGTCGCTGGAGCAAAGGCCATTGAAGAAAGAGGAAGGATCTGTGGTTTAATGTCAGGTTATTCAGATCGAATGTCAAGTAGATGCATAGGAGTGTACGAACCATCCCTCTCTTGGACGGTCCCTTCAACGCGAGAGACGATGCACGTCGAGCGAGACCGGCGATTCTGGTGATTGGAAGCTGATTCAAACGAACGGGTTAGTTGGGACTTGGTTGTGGCTGCCAAAACAGGTCTGACCATCGGGATGTTTCGGAAACAAATCAAAGAAAGGATCAAAAGCTCCCGCATCTTCTCTCATTCCGGCTACATTCTCTAAACTAATATTCCCTCAGAATTACGCATTTATTTATCCATTCAATAGAGCCTCAAATACACGAACCATGCCATTAGTCTTCAATATTCCAGAATGGGTGCTCCAATCTCATCGATACAAGGAATCGTGCATCTCAAGTCGAATACTTTGGCCAGAACGATTTTAAAGATTTTTTGAACATTGATAGAGTGAGAGGAGCTATTGGAGAAATTAGTTACTGCCTTGTGTCTGTCAGAAGTCGAATCATTTAGTTCCTACCTGCAAAAAATAAGAGAGGCTTTCATGGCTTTTGCGAATTTACGAGCCTGAAATTCATGAGTTGAGTTCTTCGCTTCCTTTGATATAAAACACCACACCTGATTTGTGATTTCCTCCTGTTCGTGTCTGGGAAGTCCAGCGAAATGATCATACTTGGTACCAATAAGAAAGGGAATAGCAGTCTAACATTATGAATGTGAGTTCCGTGGATTTAGACGGGGAATAGCTAGTTATTACCTTGTTGAACCCACGCGCTTGCCTGTACCACTCTTTGATGCTATTCAGGGTATGTTTTCTTGATAGATCAAACATGAAAAGAATTGCTACAGCGTCGTTGCTGACCAGGGGTAACATATTGACGAATTCTCGTTGACCTGTAGCAAAGATGAACCTGTCAAACTCTAAACCCCTCTTTTGAGTCGAAACCAACCTCCTAAATCCCAGATACTGAAGGTTATCTCCGTGTTTCTGATTGATATTGTCTTTTCCATGAAGTTCACACCTGTCTACCTTTATCAGCGAGTCTTAAGTCTTCGAATAATAAATTGATACTGACCAAGTGTTTGAATGTAGTCTTCATCAAATGATCCTTCGACGTATTTGACCATTAGCGATGTTTTTCCGATCTGGGAGTCGCCAACCATGCCCACTTTGACTAACACACTGTAAGAAGTAAATGTATAAGTGAGGCGAGCAGATGAGAGAACTATATGAATGTCATCATACCTATTCTTTCGCGTAGCTTCAGATGTGGATGCTGTGGTCGCCATGTCGAATGTGGTTTTGATGTTGTTTGCGAGGAATAAATTGTCAGCATAAACAAAATAAGAACTGAAGTCAATTTATTATGATGGCAACAAATAAAATGCGACTCAAGACTTTAACGCAAAGAACCTATTCAACTTCTCATCCAACCCAAGTGGTCTCTCCTCCTTCGGAATGAACGCGAAATTCGAATCAGCACCACGCGAAAGCTCTGCAATATCATACAACAAGTCACAATGCTCCCTGAATTTCCCCAACTCCTTCGCTTTTGCCTCCTGCATCCATTCCTTGGCTTTCGGATTAGTAGCTTGCAAAAACAATCCAACATAATCAGCTGCAGACTTTGTCAAACTCTTGTACGGATACTTTGGCCTAAACTTCCCAACATCCGTCAAAGAGTCCATCAACGCGCGAGCAACGGACTGCTCCAAGTATCCAATCAGGGGAAGCTGTCCGATATTGATGTTGACGAGTTTCGGGGGAAGTTTTTTGGGGAGTTCGAGGTTTACGTAGTCCCACGGAGTTTTCATAAACTTTTCTAGGGTTTCTTCTGTTGTGAAGGAGTACAGCTTTCCTTCGTACTCGACGATCAAGTTTGGGTCCCCGGGGAGGATGCTTTCGAATCTACAAACACGTTTGTTACACCCTCGAATACAAATGAATGAAATCATGACTAACCCTGGAGGACCGTCTCCGAACGTTACTGGGCAGTAACCTTGCAGCTCAAGTTGTCTTGGGAACACAAGAGCAGATGCATCTCTTCTCTGTGGCAAGGTTTCGGGTAGTTCAGGCCCATACGCATACTTTGCTGGGTTTTGTAGAAAGATTCTGAGTTCATCTTCCCCAGCCATTCTGTAGAATCGGCCCTGAATAGCATACAAATCAAAAAAAGATTCTCTCATTTTTAATAAAATTACCTGATACTCGGCGGTAAATTTCGTGGAAGGAGCCGGGCCTCTCACAAGTTCGCCTTCATTCAAAAGCCGTACTCCGCAGTACTCTCCAAACTTGCTCAAATGATGCTCGACAAATTCAACACTGATACTAATGTCATTCAACGGAGCGGCTAATCCTTTTGTTTTCAAGTCCGTGTAATTCTGACGTCGTTTTGTCTCGGATTCGAGATGATGGGCAATAGCTTCCTTGAGGAACCATTTCGATTTGGTGCCGTCGATTTCCATCCAGTTTGCGTATTTTACTTGATATAATGCTTTGAGTGGAGACAAATTCGTTGTGTAAATATCGTTTCGCGTTTGCATTATGGACGGGTAGTTCAAATGTGGTGTTTTTAACCTATGTAATTTTTCAGTTTAACCTTTTACAATGCAAAAAGAACTTACTTGATATCCATCTTTAAGTCATAATCGGCACGAGAGAACATATCTTCCTCAGAAATATTCAGGTTGAAAACCACATGCGGAACAAGACCCATCTTCTCCAAAGCTTTAGCTTGCTCAATTGTTTGTGGATAACCATCAAGAACCCATCCCCGAACTTGACAAACGGCTCTTGATGTTACCAACAAAACAGCTTCATTCACAATCTCATCGGGCAGTTCCAAGCCAGATGTAAGAGTCTCCTGGATCTTGTATGCAAGTTGCAAATGCTCTTTTCCTTGAAGGATACTGTTGATGATTATGGGAATCGTCAAATACACCATATCGTATTCTTTCGCGATTCTCTCCGCTGCAACAGATTTGCCTGCCTTTGGTCTTCCAACAATGCAAATCTGAGGACGTACTACAGTTTGTGGAGGCGGCTGGTTGATGTACTCGTGAATATTTGCAATGAATTCATCGCGGTTTTCTTCGTTTCTCAAGTAGTAGATGCAGTCTCTATAGAGAACTGGTTTCGTTCCTGTGAGGCGTCGAAGAACTGATGAGTTTATTTTCAAGGAAACAGGGCACAAGTTTCCGAACTTGCTGTAGTTCTTGACACCGAGTCTCATGAGGAGCTCTGCATCGCGGTATTCAATCTTGATGGCGTTACAAAGCAGACTGCGTCTCTGCAATAGAGTTAAACGGAAAGGTTAGGTCAATAAGCTATGCTTACGTTTTCAAAAAACTGAGTACAGTTTCGTTTTAAGCTTCCAAGGACAGGGCGGATACATTTGTTGCAGTCGATTTCAATAATAGGAACTGTCCAAGAACTTTCAAATGTGCTTGTAGCGTCTCCAATTCGCATATTGTCTTTATCAACACTAATAGATGGTTAGTCAAAGGAGGTAATGAAACGAGATGCGTACATATCCAAGAAAGTGTCTAAAATCTCGCTTTCATGTTCTTCCAGGTTTTTAATTTCCTTTAACACTGATTCGAGAGCTGTAAAATTCTTGTCGCTCTTCGCACTTTGATATGTTTTTTTCGCCGCATCGCGTTTCGCTTTCAACTCCTTCTTGCGTTCCGACATCATCCGGTGTGCGGCAACCTCAGCGTCGATACGCAACACCACAACAGCATCCACATAGAGGTTATGCTTTACAACAACTTCAGCCTCCACCTTTGTACGTGGGAACCCTTCCAACAAAAATCCTTTTGAGGCATATGGCTCCTTCTTGAACAAACTTGTGATGATATCCTCAACAATAATAGGAGATAAGAGGCCAGCGTTTTCTTTCATCATATATTCGATTTCTTCTTTGACTGATTGTTCTGCTGTTGCAGCAAATTCAAAGACATAGTCCTGGAAACGGACGATGGGAGCTCCCCACTTTTCCAATGCTTTCATACATACGGATTTACCTGCACCTGTGGGACCGAGGAAGAAAAAGCGAGGAGGTGGAGGAACCATTAAGTGCTGGGTTGAGACGAAGTTGTGTGGTTCCATGAGGAATGCATATCTTGCCTCATCACTGCACAAGTAGTACACTTGTCCCTAAAATATTGGTTATTGATAAGCTATGGCTGTTGATAAACTGACCATATATTTAACAGCGATATTCGGGTTCCCTTTCTGCAAAATGTTCACTTGTCTCAAAGCAAATGGACAATAATCTTTCGTGCTTCCCATCTCCAAAATAGCTGGCAACTCTTGAAGCTGCTTCTCCGTCAATTCTTGAGCCTTTGGCAAGAAAGGGTCGATTGCAGTTTGAATGATTGCCAAAATCGTTGGAATCGATTGTTCAGCACCTGTTTCAACAATCTTGGTTTTGAGTTCGAGAAGCTTCACGATTTCAGCTAGTTCCTCGCGGAATCCGTTGAAGAGGTTGTCAAAGTAAGGGAACATCAGGATCGGCATTGCTGGCATTTCGTATTCATCAAAGGTCTTTTTCTTTTCGATGAGGGAAGTGGGTGGCGGCAGATTGCTTGGTCGTCGTTGGGATATGGAAGTTCGATGCTGACTGACGGTTGCTCTGCCGTGTCCGCGGGGAGGAGTTTTCTTGGGTGGGGACTTAAATCTTCCACCAGGAGTAACTAAACGATGAACTGAGGACAATCGATGGCTTGAACTAAGTCTGCTGTTGGAAGCAAGACGGGTGTGGGAACCATTGGGTTTCGGCTGAGATGGTGGATGTGGGGTGAGGTCGACTGTCTTTGGCTTTTGGACCCAAGGCTTTCCGGACTTTGAGTCGGCTAGTTGAGCTTTTGATCTCATTCGGACTCTTTCTTCGTTGATATCTGTTTCGAAGTATCGACATTATCTCATTTCTACCAACATTATCAGACACTTACCATTTTTCAAGAGGACTATGTATTCTGGTGCAAGACCAGCCTGAACTAATGCCCTCGCTTCATCCAAAGTACGTGGGAATCCATCAATCACCCAACCAGAAGGATCTTTTGTCCCACTCTTTCTTGTCAAATCCGCTGATGGTTGGTCCTTTAATGCCATCTTAATCAGCTCAATCATCATCTCAGGAGCAATAGAGAGTCCCTTCTTGCATCTCTTCACGATTTCGGCATACATAGGAACACGTTTTTTCAACTCCCGTTGATTTGGATCGTGATCCCATTCATCCAACATCTCGTCCACGCTAATATACTTCAAGTTGTAAATCTTGGCAAGCATCTTTGATTGAGCAGTTTTTCCGGTGAAAGGCCCACCAAGAACACACAACTTAGCACCTTTGAGAGTTGGCGGTGTTTCCAGATACTTGTCTGGGTTCGCTTGGAACTTTTCCATGCTTTCTTGATCACTGAGGAAAAAGAAACATCCACGATACGAAATCGGGTTTTCGAAACCGCTGTGAACGAGTGTTCCTGTTTCGTAGAACTGTACTGGACAGAATCTGCCCCAACTACTTTCTTCGCGAGGTGGCTCGTTTGTTTCGAGTTCAAGCGCGTTCAAGTATGTGTAAATGTCTTGCTGAGTCATTCCTTTTTACATGGAATAGTTAGTTACGTTGTTATTCGACATCATTTTGAATCACCAGTAAAAGTTCCTGGAGCGATTTCTAGGCGTTTACTCATTGGTGTACGTTCCAAGAGATTGAATCCGAGAGTACCAAGCTTGTTCATGGCACACTTGAGAAGAATGTCGGGATGCTCTGAGGCATCAAGCTTGATGGTGTGAAGTTCATCAAAGTACTTTGCCTTTAATTTTGCAATCTCGGATTGTCGAGCTTCGTAGGCTTCGAATTCTCGATCGATGAGATCTGGCATATCTTCGGGACGTTTGAGGAGTCTGTAATTTTTTTTAAGCTTCATATGCATAAATCGATAATTTCACCTGTCAAGAATTTCTTTAGGTAAAATTGGCCACACATTCTTGTTGGACAAGTTGAAACGGGACTTATTTTCTGGAATCTTTGGCTTCTTCTTCTTACTGCCCTCTTCATCGTCGCCTTCTTCTCCATCATCTCCTTCTTCAGCCTCCTCTTCCTCCTGCGGCTCCTCCTCTTCTTCACCATCTTCGCCCACAGGCTTGAGCACAAATGAGTTATCATAATAATAAAAGCACTTTTAACAAACCTTCTTTTTCTTTTGATCTTCGACATCAAAATTCCAAGTCTTGTCTTCATCAATCAAGACCGCTTCCATTTCAGAATCCAATCCTTCGACCCATCCTTCAGCGCGTCTTCGCTTGGAATATTCCACTTGTCCTCCGGGATACAATAAACCAGTGACAGGGTCAATCCACTGTCTTCCCCGTCGCTCCTTCAAATCCACGTGTCCCATCATAAGATCCACCAAAACAAGTCTAAAATTATGTGGCTTCGAATCCAGAATCGATGCTAACGTCTCCAAGTCCTTATACTTGTACGTAGGAGTCGACACGTCCGTAGCTTCAGTTTCGAGTTGATTCCAAGGAGACGTGAAAGGCAAGCCATCAATCACGATTCCTTTATGCTGTGCGTCATTTGATAAACACAAAATCTTGTATCCCTCCAAAAACTTTTGCGAGTCGATTTCCTTTCCAGCCAATAAACCCTCAAACGTTCCCTTTTCGAACGTGTTTGCGACTTTAATTGTCGCGCGACGGGAAGACGGTTCCGGGGGTTGATCGGTTTCTTCGTCGACTGGTTTCTCTGTATTCTCGTCTCCTTCTTCGCCTTCTTCTTTTTTGGGACTGTTCATGTCCAACTCGAGGCCATTGAATATTGTTGCTGAGATGACTGAATCTGGAGATGCAAGTTCGCAGTTTGCGGCTGTTGCCATGCTTTTAGCGATTGTTGAAGTTCCTGCACCTGGAACGCGACCAACCACAACGATTAAAGGGCGAAGGGTTGGTGGAACACAGCGGGCTGGTGGAAGTGCTGCGATGATATCATCTAGGGTCTCTTTGGATGGTGGAAGAGCGGGAAGCTGCGGTGGTGTGAGCATATTCTCGCTTCCTTTTCAGAGATTTACACCTGTGACAAGTTTCCACGAATAACGACTCTACTAGAATAGCTTCTGTTTCGCAACTTATGAAACAGTTTTATATTCTGATGATTTGATTCCATCCTTTGTTTTTTGTTGGAATATGGAAACCGCTTGCACACCACCACCCACACCAGTGAACATACGCTTTGGATTGAGGCCAACTGTGGGAGACTCATCGTTCCCAGTCATTTCTCAAGAACGACGCACATTCGTCGACAAGTCTCTTTTGATTGCAGAAGTCATTGACAATGCATCAGTTGCCAGCCTCATTCTGCGACCCCGCCGATTCGGAAAGTCCCTCAACTTGTCCATGCTCAAAACATTCTTTGACTTGGAAGACAGTCCATTGAATCGAGTCTACTTTCAGGACTTGTTGATTGAAAGGCATCGACCGGATCTGTTTGGACGGAATGGACACTTTGGACGGTATCCTGTTGTTTATTTGGACTTGAAGGTAGAGTGTGGTATTGACGTTTCGTGAGACCTGTGAATAATTGTTGTTTCCCAGGATATCAGAGCAAGAACGTGGAGTCATATGCTAAATCAAATCCGCGGGCTGCTTGCTCGAACGTATACAAATTCTACTATCTTTTGGATAGCTCTTCTCTTGACGATTGTGAGAAGAAATACTTTGGCTCAATCACCATACCAGACCAAAATAGGTAGACCAATCAGATTGTTCCACAATTTTGTTACTAGGTCAACCAATGAGAAAACACCCAGCAACTGTGACCGCTCCACTTCACCGACGCTTCTCGAAATTTGTGTATAGCTTAATAAATACGTTTCGAACATCTTATTAAATTTTGAGAAGGTTTGAGAAAGAACTGAAGTTACGGCATTGAGTTGTGGCTCAAGCACAATCCCAATGACTGTAGTCATGGATATCGCTCCAAAAGCTACCAAAAGCTACGGAAATGCTACATTTATTTATTCAAACACACTCATATTCTCAGAATAGGCCTGAACTTCACGGTTCTCCTTACATTGTTCAGGACCCTCGCGCCACTCTGGAACTGCACCGAATACGACTACAAATAGTATTTCAGCCAGTTTAAAATTACTCACACGCCTTATCTTTTCAGTGGCTACTTCGCAAACTGTACCGTTCTTGCGGCAGATTCTCGATTAATCCTACTTTTTCAAGTTCTAACATCAGCTGACAAAGTCATAATAAACGACATGTTCTATTGCAATAAACATATATATTCTCGAATTTTACGCTTGTATTGTGTTAAGGAGTCATCAAGCTCACACTGAACGGAGTGAATCCAACCAACACACTACCAACACACTCTCAAACATTCCAGTTTACAGAAGGAGCTAATTGTTTCTATTTTTCGCGCTTTTTATTATCCATATTCCAAATCCCCTCTCTTTTTCCTTCTTTCTTCTTACTCTTTTCAAGTTGAGCTGGACCGGTACGGGAATTGAGCCAATACTTTGATCGAATTTGCAAGAAAGACAAAACTCTTGATATGGTTGAACTTAATATGTGTCTGCAGCAGTTGACCGAACGGCACCACGGCCAACAGTGTGTCGTTTTGGTGGACGAATATGATACCCCATTACAATCTGCTCATCCTCAAGAATTTTATGAGGATGCTAGCCTTTTCTTTCACTCAATGTTTTCCATGCTATTGAAGGTACTTTATTTTCCTTTTCTAATTTTACTGATTTTTAATAGGATAATGGCTTAAACATTTACAAGGCTGTTCTGGTTGGTATCACTCATGTAGCCAAGTCCGACCTACTCAGCGACACTATGATATATACATTTAAAGACTACACGTTTTCTGATAAATTTGGATTCACGAGTCAAGAAGTGGACATGTTGTTGAAAGTGCATCAACCAAAAATGGATATTCAAGCTGTGAAATCGTGGTACTGTGGATATGAATCGGCGAATGCTCTGGCGTTATTTAATCCGTGGTCGATTATGTGTTTATGCTCTAGTTTTGGAGGAATCATACAAAACTATTGGGTGGAATCAGGTAGCACGGCAAGAATAATCCCTCTTATTGCATCCAGAGGCCATCGTTTCAAGGAAAACTTATCAATGCTTCTTGGTCATAGAATCAGTCAGAACCCAATAGGAATTTATCTCCGCGTCAATGACAATCTAAGGTATAACTTGTCGCTGCCAAAGCCTGAGGACGAAGACATCTGGACACTCTTGTACTTTGCAGGTTACTTGGCCATGCTAAAGGACGGGACATTCTACATTCCAAACATGGAAATATCAATTGAATGGCTAGATTGGGTTTTACCAAACGTGAATCCGCGTTATTCGTTTCAAAGTATTGTGGAACACCTGATTTGTGGAGATATTCTGGAGTTTACCAGATTACTTTCTGAAGTTTTTGAGAGCAGTTTCTCGTTCTTTGATGGCGATGGATCCAGCGTTGTTCAGACGACTCAAGCTTTTTATAACACTTTCGTACTTGGGATTATGGTTCTAGGACGTGATACTGGGTACGATATCGAGTCAAACGACGAAGATGGACGGTTTGGTGTTTTACTGCGACCGCAACAGCATTTGCCACGGGATTCACTTGGAATAATTCTTGAATTCAAGAATGCGAGGGAGACAGAGGACGTGGATGTTGTTGCAAGACAAGCATTTGAGTTAATTCGCGAAAAGAAGGATGCAAAGAGATTTGTTGATTTGGAGAATGTTTGTGAAGTCGGCATTGGGTTGAAGGGAAAGATGTGTTCGGTTCAATTCTGAATGAATTACGAATGGCTACCTAATAATACTCTCAAAACAATGATTTACAAAAGCGACCTTATTCCTTCTCCTCATTCTTTGCCATTCTGTCAAACAATCCAGCCCATTCCTTCTTTTGCTTCTTGTCATACTCTGCATATCTCTTCTTGAGTTTCGCCAACTCCAACTTGACACCATTATCCCCTGGCGCAAGTTCATCTGCTTTCGTCAAATCGGATTCAGCTTTTGCAAGTTCATTGAGTTCACGGTACGCCATTCCACGACGGTAAAGGGCTTTCGCGTTGGTGGGAGTTAGTTTGAGGACTTGATTCGCGGAAGCAACGACACGAGGCCAGTTTGAGAGTTTAATTTGGCATGCTGTTTAATATAATCATGTCAGTGAATAGAGTGTTGTAAGTGGTAGGTTCAAGGTGGGGATTAGGGAATCTGTGGATCAAAAGGGGCAACGCACCAGCCAGATTGTTGTAGCAAGCGACAAGGGTCTAATTGAATGCATAAGAATCCGTGAATACTCAATAAAATGGAGTAGTTAAGCTTACATCGTTGATCTCCTTCTTCTCAGCTTCAGAGACCTTCTTTGCAGGGGCACCAGGCATCATTGAAGCATACTGGGACTGATCAAGGCCACTCATGTAGTTGATTGACTAGTTTACAAGGCATTAGTGCAAGGATAAGGCAAGGGAAGGAAGACCTCGTGATACTTCTTCATTGCTCCTCTCAGCTTTGCTTCATCAGTTCCCGCAGCTTTAAACGCAGCATTTCCCTCTTCTTTCAAGTCTTTTCCCTTCACAATCTTTTCTTGGATGGAAAGCGGTGCTGTTGTGGTGGCCATTCGGTTTTCCAAATGTTTCTTTCTCTGTTACTTTTGTCCTTTAATCATTTATTTATCACTTAATAATGTCTGTTGCTCGCAAGTTCTTTCTATCGCAACTGTATCAGTCATCACTGGCGGAATCAACGGCTTCTGATGGAGGGTCCGAGTTTCTATTTGCTGGTTTTAGCTTCTCTCGCATTTGGATTCAGGTTCGCTGCACCGCCTTGAACCTTCTTTCAAGCTTTACTTATCCCACAGTGCAACAGGGTACTGTAACAGCAATAACCTCATCCTCGTTTCATCTGGATGATGCATCAGCACCCGCCTTTCCATCTGAAGCATTACCCCCAACAGCCGGTTTAATCCGTGTCGATATTCCTGACTTGAATCGCCTGTTTCCATTTGTAAAACTTGGTGCTGAAGTGGCTGTGATTGGTCGTGTTGTGTATGATTACGAGGGCGAAACATTTGCAATTACTGGTCTGGATACTCGTGTGCTCGATAAAAGCAACGATGTTAATGCATCAAGCAAGTGGGCTATTGAAGTGTGTGGGATTCATGAACGCGTCTATTATCCGATCCCGAACAAATAAACTTTAAGTCCCATGGCCTTAGGCTGAACTATCAGGGCATTCGGGGGGAACTTTTAATAGCGAGCAGAGGCAGGCTTCGACAAGGTACGAGTTGGAGCCCGCTGGCGCGAGCTTTTAGTGATTTTGGGTGAGTGTGTTGAGTAATGGGCAAAACTCGCTCTGTCATCAATGACGACTTTGATCTAACGGTACCTTCTCCCCCAACGCACTAGAACCACGTGTAATGACTTGTTGGAAAGATAGTGAGCGCGAAATTGGTATTAGTCATATAATAAAATAGTTTATCTGATTTATTCAATTATTTAAACTTCCAGCTCTTAAACAAAAGTTAAAACGCGAAAAAGCGCTCTATTACTTTGCTCAAATAACAGTAATACAACGGTTTAATTTGCAGGAGCCAGACCGAGCAAGCCAGGTCCAGATCACTTTGCTCAAGCCTTCAATCGTGCACTCCGATCAAATCTTTCAACTGCTCCACTTCAAACATGGCGTTGGACAGCGGAAATAGTCCAGGACATCGAGAAGAATGAAATTGAAGATGAAACGTTTATTGCTTTTCTCTGAGAAACTATTCGAACCAGTGGTTCGAATACCTGTATGTGCGAGCTGTTAAAGCTCTGCTTTTCTATCTTATAATATTGTATACAGTAATTTAAGGACGCCCTCAAAACGTTGGGAATCAAAACCTTACCATACTCAGTCTTTCTTAATTTTTGCACATACACTCTTTCGTTTCAGCAGATTTCTACAGATTGCCAAAGATTTACCAAAGTATGCAACGACCGTCTACATCGTCTTCCGCGACAGCATCAAAAATTACCCGACCAAAATGTTCCATATCTATTCTATTCGTTGTCGTGATCCAAACATTTGTCGTTGTATGTACCTTGTTCCTCATATTCTTCCGTAACAGTAATACAGGCACTGGTTGTCCTCCTTGTTCCTCTCCTTCTTTCCGTGAACAACACCCGTACCTCAAACTCACTAAGTGTGCAAACTGGAAGAGACATATCATCCAACCTCGTGTCAACAATCCAATATGATGCAAACAAAATGGCGGCGACAGAAGTAGATACATGGCTTTCTTACTTTGAAGAAACCATCAACAACTTCCAGCTCGCGATTTTTAATGGATATGTGGATCCATACTCCATTGACGACGTGTATGATTACTTTAGAATGATTGTAAGGCATCAAATGTTACTTCACATTCAAGTGTTGTACCTTTAAACTATTAAAAAGGAGCAACGAAATCAAAAAATCGACTCGATATTCATGGGATTTGTCGATACCTCCTTCCTACTTATACGCGGAGATACGCCCAATCGCGTCGGTCTCGTCCTGAACGAAGAAACAACCGGCTGTCGCTTATGCACACTGCTATTCCCCGTAAACTCAACAAACCCCATCTTAGTTGCCAGGAAAGTATCACGAAACACTTTGGTTCGATACAAAGTCTTAGACTTCACTGTTTGGAACGCCATCAATACTTCATCACCGCTTGATTCCTTAACCCTCGATTATAAAACACGACCGTTTTATGTAGAGGCGATGAAACAGTCCCAAGAGAATCCAGTTGTGCAATGGACGAGTCCGTATTTTGTTGCAGGTGCGAACTATACAGGTGTTGGGGCTGGGTTACCGCTGTACACACGAAATGGGACGTTTGTGGGTGTTGTTGGCGTTGATTTGACATACATGAATATGGCTTCGTATGTGGCAGGGTATAAACCGACGCCACACTCATTCATGGTTTGTGAAATACTTTTGACAATGCAACGCTGACAATTACGTGTGGTAGTTTATCATGACGGGGACTGGTGTTATGACTGTGTCATCGTTCAATGAGACTTTAGGGAACTCAACGACTCAAATACTAAAGAGCCTAGTGAATTGTACGACACCAATTTTGGTCCAAATATCAAACTACTTGTCAACAATTCTGCAGCCAAACCAAACGTATGCGAGTCTAGGTCCTTCAGCACACTATGAAATTGGAAATATGTATGCCCAACTCTCTGTTACCAAGCGAAAAATGATTATCATAAGCGGTGCTCTGAAATCTGATTACCAAGGAGATTATGATGTCATACTAGATCGATTGGAAACCACACTGTCAACGAAACTGAGTCAAATTATCGTCATTGGCATCGGACTCTTTGTCTTTGTTATGCTGCTTGGAGTTGTTTTCACGTACCTGCAAATCACAAGGCCTATGCAAAAGTTAGCTACATATCTCGAAATGGTAATCACTGCTCTTATTTCCTGTAAGAGCCAAATCTAACATAAATCCACAACACAAAAGGCATCCAACTTCAAATTCAAACCAATCACTGAAAGCGGGGGATATGGTAAAACTAGCTTTCTCAGTGAATTAGGGGAAATCCATGTCATGTTCTTCGAGATGGTAGAGCGATTCGCAGTAGCCATTAAAGAGAACCATGAGTTTGCTAAGTTCTCGAACGGACCCGGTGGATATACAACGGTGGTTGAGAAGAGAAGGTCCGCAGGAGATGTGAGGAACACAGTGGTCATTCCTGGGAATGAAGCGAAGTTTTCACTTTCAAGAAAATCGTCTCGTGTATTGCCGAAAGATAAAGAATGAATCTTTTTCAGCTGATACTGGCTTGTCCTTTTCTGTGCAGTCTAGTGCATTTAATCAAAAGTTTGAGGGCTTTCTCAAATCAAAACTATCCCCAAAGTCTCACATACCGTCTTGGTTCCAGACACTAACTGTCAGTGTGCGGTTACCAAATTCCTTTTTTTTCACGGCTGAAATGAGTGGCATCCCAAGCTGGAGACGCAACCTTTTGCCGACGTACACTCGCTTTCAAAGCCCTCTTCATCTCTGGGTCCCAACCATACATGGCGCATTCGTTCCGTTCGTAACAGCAGACGATGCGGATACATTGCAAATTGACTCGTTGGGACCCAACCCAGTACATGGCATTGTCGTACAGCGCCTTGAAACAGTCAACTGTTTGTGGGATGCTGCGACAGTTCTTTGTGGATACTTGGCCATTCATGGTGAGAGTGTTCTGAACAAGTGCTGCAGTCGGTTCGTTTGTTCAACATTAATCCTCGCCTTCTCTCACACCTTCAATTCAGATTTGCGAATCCTCCGTCTCTCTTTCGTATCGTAGAGATAGGCAGTGGTTGTGGTGCCCTTGGAATTTTGGCTGCAAAGTGCCTTGGAGATTATGGAGCCGCCATGTCACCACCTTTGAACGTAAAAGTCATAATGACTGACATGAAAGATGAAATCAAAGTACTTCAAGACACGATTGCAATGAACTTTGGTAAGCTGATTTGTAATCTCTGTCTCGTACTGACTTTGACCAGATACATCAGTGCTTGCGAATGATCCTCCAAGTAAATATTAACCCCCATACGATACTTGAATTATAACTTCCTCTCATTTTTAGTTACGGTCGCACCTTTGGAGTGGGGCTCATCAAGCGATTGCGAAGATCTTCAGGCAAGCGTGGAACCAAATTTAGCTCTTCCATGGGTGCATTTAGTAATTGCAACAGACGTTGTTTACGAGTTACAAAATTTCGATATTCTTATCAAGACTATGAATGATTTGTGTCCAAGACGGTCACCCACCTTGTTTTTGATGGCATTTGAAAGACGTTGGAGTGATGTGACGTCGTTTTGGTGGCGGGATGTAAAACGGGCTGGTTGGAGGTGGGAGGTTGTATCAAAAGCTGAACAGTCTCAAGAATGGTATGGCAGTGTAGAGGCAATTGATATTGTATGGATGTGGAAGGCATATTAAGATATGCAGTTTTTTCTCAAATTCCTTGGGTTTCCCTTCCGTCACAGCCAATGTGATGAAGTCGTGCGCAATCTGATGGAATGGCGATCCAAAACAGCTCATCCCAAGGTCTTCAGCGCCATTCATAATGAGGGAATAACACTCCCCTGAATCCAATTTTGAAACCAAAGATGAATATGGAATCGTGTATTCAACTCTTGGTTCGCCGCTTTTTATTGTAAGAGACAAGATCAACGAGCGACCACCTTCACATGGAATGCGATATTGATTCAACTTTTCAATGTACGTGGCGTTGTACCATCCGTTGATTACGTCTGCTGCATTACGCGTGAACGTCAACAATGGAGACCCAGAATCAACCAATGTCTTTCCCTGAACTACTTTGGACTCTGACGTGTATGAAAGGAATCTCTCTGTTCTTGTATAGTCAATTGTTGAAATAATCTGATACAATTTTACGTTAGCTTAGGCCCATGATTGATTGGTTTTTCGTTACCATTTGGGAAGAATCAATGATCCAATGACCATACTGCCCGTTCACAGGAATCACTGGAAACCACTGCAACTCACGTCCAGGAACTCCATACTTCTTATCGTTGAAGTACCCAAAGTTCACTTGCCCCTTTGTTGGATCCGACGGCGATACGTAGATCCCAAATCGTGAAACCGTCAATGCATCCAAGAAATTTGCATTCTCGGTACCTTTGAAAGCCTGCTCAATCTTTGAAAGAGAGTTGAATCCGAGTCCAAGGACTCCCCGAACTGTGACTTCTCCTGACATTTGGTATACCACACCCACAGGGAAATTGGATACCTCTGCACTTCCAAACTTGATAGAAGTCTTGTATATAGCGTAATCAACGCTTATTTTATCGCGCTGTCCGTATATTGTTTTGGCCGTCTTACCAGTAGAGTTAAACTTGGTTGGGGTTACTGTAACGGACCCAGCTTCGTTTGGCTCACAAGCTCCATCTTTTGCGTCTTGGACGGAGCTGTGACATGTTGATCCGGTGACCCAAGTGTCAGAAGATCCGGTGTCGAGAATTACTTTGGTTGGTGTTTTGCTGCCTCCAACGTACAAGTCCGCATATAGGTAGCTGTGGTCGTTTCCCTTGCAAAGTGCATCCAGACAGAGTTCTCCATCGGAAACTTTGCTGGCAAGGCGGGAGAGGGCACCAACGTGTTCTAAGGGTGGGCTTTGCCTGCTAAGATTGATGTCGAATCGAAGCGCTGTGTCGACTGGAGTTGGTGCTGCCGCTGTCGTGCGAGGTATAGACATAGCAACAAGTGTAATGAGAGGAAGTACATGCATTTTCAAGATAGATTTCAGGATAGGGCGTAACAACTGTGGCTATGTGATTTGTTGAACATCAATATGTATTTATTCGTTATTGCTGAACACCAAATGTTCCTTTGCAAAATGATAATTAAGTTAAGTCACGGTCGCACTACTGGAGTTGGGATCATCAAGCGATTTCAGCATCATGAGGAAGACTTACATTGAACCTCAGCAAGCCTCACAATTCCATGGACACAATTCGTGATTGCCAAAACTTAATGCGAGAAAACAAGATTTCTATGCCTTAATTTGAATGACATGCGTCCGGGATTGTCACCAACGGTCCTACCTGGTTTTCGATTACTTGTATAATAAAATGCGCTAGTTGGAGTTGGAAAATCGTATTCACAATCAGAAAACTCTCACGAATCGTATGAGAACGTAGAGCTGATTGATAATGTGTGTATATGGATGGCATTTTAAAGAAACACTTGTTTCTCCCACAACGTTTTTCCACGTCCGTTACAGCATAAGAATAAACATAGACTATGGGCAGGCATTCATACAATAAAAAGTAGCAGCCATTTATCCCCTCGTAGAAGCAGCAGGTAGCAGTTGAGTTGTGCAGTATATATTGTGAACATTCTTCACCCTTCACAGCGGCCTTATGGTCTAGTAGTATGATTCTCGCTTTGGGTGCGAGAGGTCCGGGGTTCAATTCCCCGTGAGGCCCGCTACACAGTTTTGAAACCGTTTTGGAGAGAAGGAGGTTGGCTGTTGGTGGGTTGTTGGTTGCCATCACCAAATCACCAATCATCCAAACAATTGATTCGAATATTTCACACTCATTTAAATGCTTTCGTTGCAACAAATTGGGAGTCCAGCAACGATGAGTCGCATTCAAGACTTTGTTCATTAATTGTGGGCGAAGTTGACGAGGACTCCTAAATATAATTAGAAACCTAAACTGATTCAAGGATTGCTCCTACTTTGAACAATGCTAAATATATTTACAAAACGGGAACGAATAACAATTGTTGAATACTTCCCCAATTCTTCACCCAACATCAACAACCACCCCCAGAAAACAAAATGGCTGCCTTCTACCAGATTTGAACTGGTGGCCTCCTGCTTACTAGGCAGGCGATCTGACCAACTGAGCTAAGAAGGCAGTTATTTAGGACTGTGGATAATATCTTTATACACATGGATGTTACTCCAGAATATCCGGAATAACAATTCTGAAAGAACATGATGAGAGATTAATTATCAATAATTGCCCGGCGCTGTCTGCGTTATTTTGTTGATTTAAGGGAAATCTGACCAAAATCAATCAAAATACACGCCAACAGAATTTCTTTCCATATCAAAGGATATTAATTCCTTTATTGGTTCCATTCTTTCTTCTATGAAAAGACAAAGCTCTTGCTGCAATTTAAAACCGATCAGACCTCTCAGCGATTACTTTCCGCATTCAACCGTCTACTACTCCTAACAACTCTCTCCTCAATTTTCGGCGCAATTTTGTTCACAGTTTTCCGTCTCTTGGCGGCATTCGTATCTCCGGTCAAGAACCTTTCAAACGTGTACCCATCTTTAGCAGAAATGTCAGAGTCAAGGCCAGGACGTGACAAGACGGGTGATTCATCAGGGGTTGTTTCTTGCTGTCTCAGTCTTCTGGTCGTCCGAGCCGGTTGCTTAAGTTCAATCACCAAGCGCGTAGGAACATATGTTTTCCTTCTCTTGACGTTTACACCTGCGTTCTCTTTTAGTTTCTCGACAGAAACGCAGTCTTCTTCAGAGGACGACACGTATTCACATTCAGAGATATCTGATTCGTCTAATGAGGCGTTAGAAACATCGGGTTCTGGTGATTCGTCGGGTGTAAAGTATTGCTGTCGTTGCCGAACGCTACTTCGTTCATCCCTGCTCAAATTGATAGAATGAACTTTCAGCTGTGTTCTTATTTTACATTCTGTCTCTTCATCTGCAGACGATGACACGTATTCACATTCGGAAAGTTCGGATTCAGATTCGGGTGTTGTTGGCTGCCTCTCATCTTCGATAACAACGTCCCTCCATAGATTTTTCTGCACGATTAAATTGCTTTGTTCAACATCGCTTCTCAGTGAGGGATTGATGAAAAATTCAACATCCTTCTCAACTTCCGATTCAAACAGGTCAGAATCAACTGCTGAGACACTTGGAATATTTGTGTGGATCTTTGATGATGATGTGCCATGATGTTCATCTTCCTCGGATGAAGCATAGTATTCGCATTCAGATATATCAGAGTCAGCCATGATAGAGATATTCAACAAGGACATAGTCGGCACTGGTAATTCATGTGTCATGCGTCTTTTGCTTATTGCTCCTTCATCCTCTGTTGTCACGTCTTTCTGAATCTCTGAATTTTCTAACGAGTCTACAAATGAGTTCTCGTCATTCAAGCCGTCCGATTTATACCGTGCTTCGGCATTCTCGTTCTCTTCTGCAGATGAAACGTATTCACACTCAGAAATATCAGAGTCAGTCTTTGAGGAATCAAGCCCAGATACTTTTGGCACTCGTAATTTCCCATGAGTCCTTTCTCGCCTCCTTACCAGTCGACGATAACGAGACTTACTCTCTTCCTCTTTTACGCGATTCATTAGTTTCTCCAACCTCTTTACACTGCGCGCAAACAAGGTTCTCTTCAACGGTCCGTTCAATTCGACACACCCTATAATTTTCGTCTCCTCCTCTGACGACGAATAGTATTCACATTCTGAAAGGCCAGAATCAATCGCAGACGAATCTGATATATCAGAGATTGTGGACGCGTCAGACAGATATGATGCATCCATGGAGTCGTCATTTTCAGATGAAAATACCGGTCCGGATTTAATATGTGATAGGAGTTTTTTGCGTTGGAGTATCCGTTGATTTGTGGCTTTCGTTGAGCAGATTGGAGTGTGAAAGAGGAGGATATCGGGAAGTGGAGGGAGGTCGTCGGAGGGGTCTTGGATGGGTGCCTGATAAAGAAACCTTGGAAGTGTAATTGTTGATGATATTGATGCGTTTTGAGTTGTGCTGAAGGTGGGTTGAATCTGAATGAAGTTGTGAGTCGATGTGACATTGTTTTGAGTGATAGCTCACATTGACAGATCCGCGAACTAATGCTCTTGATACAATAAACTGCGCTGCTGCTGAAAGTTGTTTCAAACCAGCCAGGTTCTGTTCGTTTTTGATGGTTTTGAGAACTGGATCTGGGACACAAGGCCTGCGAGAAGGTTACTATTCGATAAGATGGCAAGGGTTGGAGTATGTTACCAGTGATAACGCCCAGAAGAAGAGCTGATTACAAGGCCATGTTGATTGTAACGTAAACAATCGAGCTTTCTTCTACAGCCCGTGCAGGTCCTTACACGAACATTCGCACTTGTATTCGAGAGTGACGGTACAGTCGAAGCGAAAGAAGGACTGCCAGGGTCCAGACGTTGAACATCTTCCACTCCAGAACTTGACAGACGAGAACTACGTCGAACCCGTTGCCGTTTCTCTGAAGTATTTCGTATATCGGATGCATTTAATTCGAGAGATATTCTCAGTGGACTTCGTTGAACTTGACAAACTGAATATTGTGACATGGTTTAGTGGGTTGGCTTCAAAGTGGAAAAAACAAAGATTTAAGCTGTGTTGCCAAAAATAGCTGATGCTATTTCTTTCATTATCTAGAGTAATGATAAATTGCTGAATTAGAATGAAAACCTGTTTGGAAAGCTTCCTGACTCCAACTCCCACACCTTACAGTCCAAACATACAACTCTGGGGCAAAACGTGCCTTCTACCAGATTTGAACTGGTGGCCTCCTGCTTACTAGGCAGGCGATCTGACCAACTGAGCTAAGAAGGCAGCTGGTGAATTGTGTGGTAAATATTAACATATAATCGATCTCATCTGTAGAAAGACACCATTCTCCACTTCCTAGTACATAACAAACACAGCCAACAATCAACTTAACATCTATGCATTTATTCACGTTCACACAACCCCCAAAAACAACAAGCGTGTCTCACATATACCCACGACTCTGCTGCGATATCTCCACCCCTCTCACAAAATCCACAACCTCCATAACACCCCTCGTCGCATTCTGTATACTCCACAACCCAATCCTCTTCAACTGCCGCGTGCGTTCCCGTTCATCCAACACAAGCAACGTCAACGCGCGTCCAATCTCCTCCGCGACAACATCCACAACCCCCGCGGAGAAAAAGTCCCATGATCCGTTGAAGTTTTCGAGCGGGAGACGGGTTTCGAATGTTATGGGGATACGGACGCGGTGGGCGTTCATGTATCCGACGATGGGCCGGATGAGGGCGTTTGACATGTATCCGATTTCGGGGGTGGAGAGGGGGACGGAGGCGCGCAGGTCGTTTAGGGAGATGGCCCAGTGCATGAAGAGGAGTTGTGGGGCGCCTGATTTGTTGATTTGGGGTTTTTGGGAGGCGAGTTTTTCTGTGGGGGGTGGGGAGGTGGTTGTGTAGCGGGAGGGGTATTCGCGGGGACTGTAGGTTTCGATTATGGCTTTTGATTCTTCGGTTTCGGCGTCGGTTTCAATGTATTGGGTTCCGGTTCGTGGCGAGGTTACGGTTTTGGGCTCGGTGAGTTGATGTATTTTCTGGCGGAGGGCTGTTTGGTATTCGTCTTGGTAATCAGAGGTGGCAGTTTTCTTTGTTGTGACAGGGTCGTTGGAGTGGTGTCGCTCCTTAATCTTTTCAAGTTTATCCATGGCAATATATTTTACGCCTTCGAATTCTTGACGGATTTGAGCAAACAGTTGGTCCGTGGGAAGAGGTGTTGACTTGGGGAAGAGGAAGTGGAAGTCAATATCAATCGTTCCAGATGTGATCCATGAGAAGGGGCCCGTAACACCCGTGGAAATGTGATCGATTGGCAAGTTGTTGATTTTCAAATGGGACTGTATGTCAATGGGTTAGCTGTTCGATACAGAACGAGTCAAATAACAAACCATCTCAGCTCCCAAATCCTTTCCAGCTCCTTCATTCGCCATCGCACCAGCAACATTCCCATCCCCAATAGCATCCCCAGCCCCACCAGTCCCCTCATTCTTCCACTTATGCACACTAAACAAACAATTATCAAAAGCCCCAACAATACTCTCCGCACACATGACATCATACAAAAGCCACTGCTGCCGAAACCTCTCCAACCGTGCACTATACACACTGACACTAAACGGCCGAAACTCGTTCGGGTTCTTGATGTCAACGAGAACGTCTTGGACAACAAAGTCAGACATGTCAAAGTCGTATGGAGTTGCTTCGCGGCGGGTGGGGACCCAGTCTGCGGGCCAGATGATGTGGGAGCGGTCGGCGACGCCGCGGATTCCGGTTAGTTTGCAGGCTTGGACGAGGCCGTGGCCTTGGAGGTAGCGCCAGAGGGATAGGGATACGTTTACGGATTTGATGCGACTAATTGAGTTGGTTAGTCTGTAAATTCCATGGATTACGCTCGAAGAAGTTCTTAATGTCAGGGCTTCCTTTGTGTCTCCTCTGAAAAGACACGCTAACTCATGCTCTTTTGTTCATTCTTTCCTCCCAATGCCAGGATCCCGAATATCCTGAAACATTCCTTCTGTCTCGTTTCTCGACTTCGATCCGTTTTCTCACTCGCTTATGATCTCACTCAGCCGATATCAAACTCAACCAAGATCTCACACTTGCATCTCCCATACTCACATATCCCAATACGTCCAATTGACATTCACATCATCCGTATTTTGGTTGTACTCGACCCCTTCCTTCCTCCTATTTGGATCATTTGACGTTACCCAAGACTTTGGTAGAAAGAGACTCAGTCCGCCAAGAACCCTTCGAGCAAGACTTCTATTCAAGCCTTCCGCCTCTTCCCTGCGTTGATCAAGAACCCTCTTTCGCCATGTATCAGCGTTACACACGATATGCAAGTTTGCAAGATGGATAGTGCCTTCCTTCCAGTTTGGCAAGATCGCCGAGTCACAGTGAACTTCATAGCCCGTAAGATGCGATAGATATGCAGAGATAGCATTTGACAGGTACTCTACGGGCCCCATCTGAATAAGCACATGATACCTAATAAAAACGCCCCCATATTTAACACACGTAAATACCTTGATCCGAGCCCAACACAACCAGTGACACCGCACTCGTCGTTCCCGCAACTGCAAACAATATCGCCGCCACCGAAAACCAGCTAAACAGCGCCGCAACATCGTCGCCCTTCCACCGTCGATTCGCCTGAGTTCCAACAAGAACAAATCGCAGCCGAAGTCGCAATCGCCGCAGAAACGACGTCTCATTTGAAAGACTTTCGCTGAGAGACGGCGCAAAGGCCGATTTGCCTTCCTTTTCTTTGGTTGACGAAAAGTACTTTCGACCGAGGACCGGCGATAAGCTTGCTTTTGGGGTGGTTCGATGAAGGAGGATTCGGTGGTGGTGGTGGTGGCGATGAAGGAGGGGCCGCCGGAGGACTTGAGTGAACATGTTCCTTTGGCAGTTGGTTGGTTGGTTGTGAGAAAGAAAGATCTCCACGTGCTGGATGCAAATCCCTCACTGCCCCTCAGCCAACAAAGGAAACGATTACAGGCAGATAAATACTAGTTTGGTATCAAGTATTTAGTTGGTCAAGAAATGCATGTTAAAACGCGTGAGAGATACTGATGATCATTGAAAACAAATGTATTCATCTGAGTTTTGATACACTAAAACAGAAAAAAATGAGTGAACTGGAAGGAAGTTCAATCACGCCTTGAAGAGCATTGAAGTGCGAAAAAGAATCACGACTTTGTAAAAAACAAATTTAAATGTGAAATTTCACTGTCATCTTTCGTATATTGGCATAAAAGTAGAACGTTTAAAAATGGACCAAACTACTTCAGCGGCGAACTCGATCAAGCGCCTAATTACTCGCCGTTTGACAATATCCGGACTCGCTTTCCTTATTGGTTTTCTGATATCTTCTTATGCTGGCTTCACAGCTTCCACCGTCCTGTTACAAAACAGCGACTTTTCAAGAATAGGCTTCCTTCTCGCGACTCTTATCGCTTGCTGCCATCACTTTTTGCTTTGTTTCCATTCAGTTTCTTCTGCTCCATATTGACATGATTTATACACTTCTCGATACGCACGAGACATTAAATAGCTTGTTGGAAAGCCCAAAGCACATTGGTGATACAAGAGAAAAGGAGTTGCTTTCAAGTTTTTGCTGATAGTTTTTGACTTATTTGTGAAGTAAAAGCGAAGGGATTCCTATTTAAGTCATTACCAACACACCTCTTCCGTTGCATCAATAAACAGAATGGTTTGAGAACGTTCAGAAGCACCTTACATCTGTTAAAAGAGTTCTAATTTATCTCCAGATCAATCGAATTTGTGGCACTTTGAGTGTCGGTGTTTGGTCGCCATTCGGTCACCAACAAAAACCTGAAATGTGTCTGAAAAGTCTGTGCAAACAAAAATGTCCCAAAACACATCAACAAATTCAATCAAGTGCCTCGTTGTTCGCCGCTTAGCGTTATCTGGGCTCTTTTTCTTGCTTGGAGTGCTGTTGTCTTGCTGCGCTGGCATTTCGATTGCTCTCACGAATACATCAGGATTTCTTGTAGGCAGTGTAGTTTTCGCTGCTGTCGTTTTCTTCTCTGCATCTGTCTACTTTCTCCAGCTTCTCATTTGTACGATATACAGAGTGCTCGATGCATATGAGATAATTGCTTGTGATTTAGAAAATCCAAACTATGTGGATAAGGTGTTTGCGTCCAATGAAACTGTTAGATTCAATTAAAGTATCGAGTTGCGATCCTACTCATTTCTTTATTGCTTTATGATGGCTTGACTTCAGTCACAGTGTCAACTGCCAAATAATGACAAAGCAATGAAATAGGCTACAAGTCCTGAGTTAATAACGCTTATAGAATATGTGTATTGCTATAAGTTGGTTAAATTGTTCAAACAAACAGAAATAACTCTTTGATGAAAGTTCTAATTGCCTTGGGGATCCTCTTCCGGCTGGCCCTAATCCAGCATCCAACCTTACCCGGGCTAATTGGATCTCGAATTGAAGTTGCGACTCCATTGACCTCCTTCAAACGACGTAAGCTTTGAAGTTGAAGTTCGCAGTTGTCATTAAACCACTCTTCACTAAAAACCAGTGAAAGAAGGCATCCACCTGTTCCGTAACAATATCGATCCATATGAAGGAGGACCATTTCATCAGGTACCATACCTCAGAAGTCTTACCTCATAACACACACTAACACATGCCACACAAATCCAGCCTCCCCTCATCCTCGCCCTCTTCCACATCCTCCCTCAAGTACTAACACCATACCTGTTCCCCCTAATCGACCTCCTCACATCCATCCTCCTCCTCCAAATCGCAAAAACCTACAAATACCGTCCCTTCCCACCGCAACCCGAGAAAGACGAAACAGTGCCTGTGGATACACCTTTGGACCCTGAAATCGCTGCGGCCGTGTACTTGTTGAATCCGTGGACGCTTGCTGCGTGTGTGGGGAGGAGTACGGGTGTTGTCACGTCGTTGGCTGTTGTTGCCGGGGTTTATTTTGCGACGAGGGGGAGGAGGGTTGGGTGTATGGTTTCGTTGGCGTTTGCGGCTTATTGTGGTGTTTGGGCGGGGATGTTGGTTTTGCCGTGTGGGTTGTTGATTGCTGGGGTTAATAAGACGAAGGTGAGGGACTGCGTGTTTTTGTGTAGTAGTATGTGTATTTAATTCAATGGTGCAGCAATTGCCAACTCTCTTGTCGGGTTCAGTGCTGTTTGCGACGTTCACATTCGCGTACCTCCTTCTCTCAAACCTCCTTATGGGTTCCTGGTTCTTCCTCTCGTCTACATACGGAACTCTATTCCTTGTTCCAGACTTGACTCCCAACATTGGTCTCTCATGGTACATTTTCATTGAAATGTTTGACCAATTCCGGTTGTTTTTCTTGCTCGTGTTCCAAATCTTTGTCGTTGCGTTCTGTGTTCCACTCAGCATCAAGTTCAACGAGCAGCCATTGTTGGTTGTTACTCTGTTGCTTGTTGTCACGAGCGCGTTCAAGAGTTATCCCGAAGTTGGGGATGTGGGGTTGTATGTGCCGTTTGTGTTTATGCATCAGGAATTGTTCAAGTGTGAGTGTTTTTATTTTATTGTCACATTGGAGGAGATGACTAACTATTCCACAGACATGAAGAACTTGTATTTAATTACGCATTTGGCACTTGCTGCCACAATTCTCCTCCCTCTCTTTTACAATCTCTGGATCTATGCGGGAAGTGGTAACGCCAACTTCTTTTATGCAATCACGTTAGTTGTGGGTGTTGGACAGGTGTTGTTGATTGGGGATTTGATTGCAGCAAGTTTAAGACGGGAATGGGAGCGTGAAGGGCCTGGAGTTGCTTTGAGAAAGAAGAGGGTAGAAGTTACCATGAAGTGATTCTCATTGTGGTGTTGCCTTGGGAAAGGAGTTGGCCCCAACACGAAATAAAGTATATTCTGGAGACTTTCAATTCTATCTGTGTTGGAGGCATCTAAACCCAGAGAACCCAAGCAAGATACAGTAACTGATGGAGTCGTTTCATCAATTTGGAAGAGAGGGAGGGGTATTCGGCGTCAACAAGCGGCAGTGTAAAGCCAGCGACACCAGTTCCCGGGTCTGGTGCGCGCACACAGGGTCCACAGGAGAAATTCAAAAATATTTGTGATAATAGGAATACGTGTGGCGCACGCAGATTTAGTTATCACACTAAATAGAACAGATACTACACTTGATCTTAGCCAGGAAGGCTTGAGAGGATTGTGTTGGAATATGAGAGAAAAGGAGAGTGGTTTTATACCCGTTTCGAGAATGCGCAGTCCGTAGTTTGATTGAATCATGGTGGAGTTTTTATGTGGCGGAGTTGATGTTCTACCTTCAGGAGCAGTCAACCGAATGAATTCATTGACATTCTTAATAAGACCTGCACGTTTTAGGAACCACGAATTGTATACACTTCATATAAAACGATAAACTAAATAAATGCAAACTCAAAAACAGATAATACTCGAAAAGGAAAAAGTCATAACCTACAAACAACAACGTCTCCTCACTTTTTACCCTCCAAGACCAACCGAATTCTCTCCAACACATCCGCCTTCGTACTCTCATCTAATCCGTCCAACCCATCCAATGCATTCTCCACCTCTCTAACCACATCCCTCTCCTCAACTTCATTCCCACTCTCCCCACTACTCTCCACCCCTTGCAACTGCCCCTGACTATTATTATCCACCCTCAAAACCCCCAACCACTCCTCCAAACTAGTCTCCCCAACAACATCACCTCCACCTTCCCCATCAAACAAACTCTCTTCATCCTCTCCAACGCCCTTCTCAAGGTTCGCAACCTGTCGACACAGCGGACACTGGAACATGACGGAACTGCCCAAGAGCGGCATGACGCAGCGGAAGTGGAAGCAGTGGGAACATGGGGCGAGGAAGAGGGTTTGGAGAGGGGAGAGGGGGGAGAGGCAGATGCAGCAGTCTGTGCATGATGTGCCTGAGGCGGCTGTTGTGGAGGTTGGGTTCATTGCGGAGAGGAGGGCGCGGAGGGCGGCTTTTAGGCGGAGGGGGTTGGGTTTTGGTGGGTCTTTTGAGCGGATTGTAACAAAGATTTTCATTACGACTGATTTGTACATGTCTATGTTGTGGATGTGAGTTGTTAGATTTTGAGTGTGGAGTGCTGGGAAGGTTATTTTTGTTCACCTTCTTGTCTGCCTTGGTAATCCATTCCGAGTTGAATAACGTCACCGCTCTTGATTGCGTATGGACGACTTTCTTTTCCTGATGGGCTGAGACGATGGCGGTTCACCCAGGTTCCTGAAGAAGAACCCACGTCTTTGAACATTACTTGGCCGTCCTCCGAGACCCAGAGTTCAGCATGAGTACGAGAAACGACTTTGGATTTGAATGCAATAAAGTCGACTTGAGGCTGCTCCTTCTTTTCAGGAATGATTGCTGGAGTTGTTGAGGAGGAAGCAGCGGGACCGGCTGTGTGTGGGTCTGAGGACGTTGGTTGATAGTCTGAGGTCGTCGTTAGCTTAAATACATTAAATCCAGTTGAATTACCAATAAAGCCAGAGGTGGATTGGTATGATGCTGGCAATACAGCCACTTCGTTTGTTGAAGCTGCGAGTTCTCCGTCAATGGATATTCCTGTTGGTTCAAGTTCATCTGGTTGGGCGATTGGCGCTGGTGGAGGCTGCAATATGATGTTGAGCATTGCATTCGATGAAGGAAAGTCCTTTTGAAGGACAGACACATCCAACATGTTTATGTCGCAATCAATCCGTCTGGCAGTATCTTCCTCAAACGCTATATTCTATACAATTGCAGCATATACAGGCTCCCAACTGCTGTTTTTGCTGAAGTAGTATGGGTATCACACCCTTCCAGGCCTGCCTCCCACCGCCTCCAACCTCCTCCAACCCTCCATGCACTTCCACAGAAACTAACCTTCTTGTCGACTTTGCGGCCAATCTTGAGAACCATCCCCTTCATCAAATCCCGTTCAATTGGCTCAAAGTGAAAACGCTGTGGCTGAGGAGCCCCAGGGATCGCACCAAGGACCTGTGCATTCTCCCTAAGTAGATTATATTAGCTTAGTTAGGCAGCTAGGAGGGACAGCATCGGAGGCATGCCCCGGTGGGACACTGCCAAAGACACTCAACAGTCAACTTACCGATGTGGGAAGATCTGCACCTTGTACGTGTACACTAAACTGTTTCCTGGCTCGTGCGTTGACACGGTCGTGGCACTGGATGCACTGGATGCGCTTTGGGCGAGGACGGGCGGGTTTGTTGAGGAGGATGATGAGGTAAAGCCCCACATTTTGGATGAATTTGTTTGAAAAGGAGAAAGAGAAGGTGAATAGTTATAATAACTCCAATAAAAGGGTTTTTAATATTGTATTCTGAATCCTTACAACTATAGGTAACGTAGCTTTTTAGTACAGGCAGTGGCAACGGACTGCTGCTTCCCAATACTTTACACACTCGCTCTACCTTCATTGAAGTAATCGGGTCGATCCAATTCTAACACCAGATTCAGAACAATATTCTTTATAACCACAGTCTGCCACAATTTAAGCTTTTACGAATTTGAAAGAAGGTGTGGAGAAATAGATGAAGGTGTCGTTTCGGTGAAAGAAAATGTATTTCCAGGTTCTTGAGACGAAGCATTATGCATCTTCGACTTGAGGAGATATTGGTGTTTCAAGTTGTAATTGACGCAGAGGTATACGTTATTAGAATCTTTTTGAGGTGTCTCACAAACCGTTGGTTTCAAAAGGGTTCCAAGCATGAACGCCACTGCAATTCATCCTCGGTTTTAGATCCTTGGCAGATTTTCTTAAATTCGTTTCTTGGCAGATCTTTGAATGGAATGTAAGCCTCAACGATAATCATCCAACAATGTGTGTCAGTTGTGAAATTCACAAGTTGGAACTGTGACTGTCTCAAATTGTAGACGAAGCTGACGGTGTCAACCACACTCTGCTGGTGAGAAACTCGTTTGAAAATTCCAGGTGTTCAGGGTCACGTTGGTTCCAAAGCCCACGAGACCCTTTTTGAGCGCATGATTTTCCAAGCAAACGCGCGCCACCAAGTGGACGGTATAAAACCCGTGAGGTGCTTTCTTTCTCTCACTACTACTCAAAATCAAAACATTCTAACGAAATTAACATCCAAATGCTCTTGTCCGGTTGTCCCTTGTCTTGACTGCTGCCACTCTCGTTGTTGCCGCTCCAACCAGCCAGCCTCTCCCACACAGCGTTTCTTGGCACTTGAAGAACGGTGTCAAAAAGCACGAAGCACTGAACCTCGCAGCTGCATCCGCCCACTTGACAAACTATGGCGGACCTGTTATTTCAAATGGTATTCTTCTTGATTCCACATTATAACAAGTTCCACTAAGACGATACAAAACAGTCGAAGTCCACCCAATCTTCTACGGTAACGCAAACTACCAATCCGAAACCAACGCATTCTACGCTGGAGTTACTCAGTCTTCGTGGTACGACGTCATGGCTCAATACAACGTCTACCGAGGTTCCGCTGTTCCAGGATTCTCTGTCCCAGCCACTCTTTCGACTTTGGACGATGTCAACGACATCCAACCATTCCTCACCAACTTGATCCAAACTGGACAAATCAAGCCAACCGCCAACACTTACTACCCGATCCACTTTGCCCCAGGAATCAGCATCACTCAAGGCGGAGGTGCTTCGTGCTCCGTATTCTGTGCCTACCACGGAACTATTGACATTTCCTCCCTTAACGTTGGTACCAAGTACCTCTACTACGGTGTCATGCCAGACCAAGGAGGTTCCTGTGCCGGTGGATGTGGAAGCGACCCATCTGAAGTCAACAACATGTTCTCCGTCGCGTCCCACGAACTCGCTGAAGCCGCCACCGATGCCGCTGTTGGTGTCGCCACTACCACTGGATCGCCACTTGCATGGTACGACAACACCAATGGTGAGATTGGAGACATCTGTAACGCTCAGCAAGGAACTACTGTTGGTGGAGATGGTGTTACTTATGTCGTTCAGACAATTTGGTCCAACTCTGCTAACTCTTGTGTGGCAAGTGGTCCAAAGCCTAAGACTACTACCACTGCTGTTGTTAAGAAGACTACCACCACTGCTGCTGTTGTCAAGACGACGACTGCCGCTGTCAAGACCACTACTGCCGCTACCACTTGTGCCCACAGCAAGTGTGTGACTGGTGTTGCTTTGAGATCCTCTTGCGACTCTTGTGTTGGTCAAATTATTGCTCAGGACAGCTACTGTGGTTCTACTTCTTGGGACAGCGTTTGTGTTGGAGAAGTCAAGTCCATCTGTGGAATCACTTGCTAAATTTAGAAAAGAAATGTTGGTATAGCTTTTTTCTCTATATTTTACAACAGGGATTAGAATTAAAGATGAGGTTTATGAGGATAATGTTGAAGAATATTACATAAATACAAAAGAATAAGTGGTTAGATTGCCTACCTTACAATCTGTGAAGTGACTGTTTCCTGGTATTTACCTCTGTCACTACACTGACTTCAATTCCAACACCTTGAAAGGCTCTCCTCGTTCAGGAAAGAGACAAACGCTCCTTGGTAAATCATGTGTGCAATTCTCTCACATGTAATAAAATGTTCAAGAAGACTTGTTGGCCAGAGGATTGTGTTATTGCTTTCCTATTGGCACTTTCCTTAAAGCTTTCAGTTGCCTTCTTAGCTCAGTTGGTTAGATATGCATTTTATTTTACATCGACATTTCTGTGATCCCTCGACTAACAATGGATCTAACCATACAAATTAGAATAAACAGAGAGTGTTGTGGTTATCGGCGTACATAAGTTGGTCGTATTGAGTCTTCAATCTGCGCTGAGAGCTTTCATTATGTCTGAGAATCAATACTTTTCAGCTGCCTTCTTAGCTCAGTTGGTTAGATCGCCTGCCTAGTAAGCAGGAGGCCACCAGTTCAAATCTGGTAGAAGGCACGTTTTGCCAAAATTTCGTTTGAATTTTCGTTTGTTGTTTCTCACGTTTCATTTATAGAGGAAAAGGAGAAGATGAAAAAGGGGGATTGTGCGTGAAGACGAAGGGGAGCAGAATTTGATATCAAATAAATTGGGTTGTGCAATTCCAACCTGACAGGCCAACCGTAAGGCGAACCGTAAGGCCAGTCTTACAGAACTACACGGACACCTTTGCATAATACTGCCAATTATGAAATAAATAACGAAATCTTCTTTGATATGATAGCTTTCCTATATCAGAAGGTATTTGTGAAATTGTGGAAGCATGAGATGCAGAAACTCTTTTGAAAAACCAACCAAACCACGCCACCTCATCAACGTCTTTCCGTTTAGAAATCAAACTAAACAATGGACAATCTTTCTGATGAACAACTTGCGAAGCTGGGCGAGTTCCAGGTACCTATCGTTATTATGGACAAGTGTAAGATAATAACCACGCATAAACAACGCAGGCCATCACAGGCATCGACAGCATCGAAACAGCGCTTGATTGGATGACATCGCATGGATGGGACTTGGAGGTATCGCAGACTGTTACCGAGTAAGCTAAACCAACTCATCCTCAATCAGAAAGCAGTCCAGGGCGTCTTCAACGGCTCCTCAAATGACATTGGACAAGCCTCAACTCCGACAGCCGCGGGTCCATCCGACGAAGGACTCAGACGGAGAAACGTTGCCCCTTCGAATTCATCCACTTCTGCTTCGACCCTGCCAAACAATCGAGGACCATCGGGTACTTTGAGAGGCCCGAATGTACGTCAAACTCCGATGGTACATTTTACTTGTTTTAAATAGAGATATTTAACTTTGCTTTGTTAGACCTTCTGGCAACGTCTCTTTTACCCTGTCACGCATCTGCCCAACAGCTTCTATTTTCCCTCTGAACCTCATATTCCCATCCTCCACACCACCCAGAATTGGGAACGCATCCAGAGACCCACAATATACAGCGGCCCGCTTTTTACTAGACTATGAAGCGAAATATGGGACGTTCATCCCGCCTTTTTCCAAGGAACTTATTCCCAGGTACCCAACGTTTCATTCTCTCAGCAAATCACATAAATCCTAACATATAACCCCCCTAACAAAGGCCCTCGAAATCTGTAAACGTGAACTCCGTTGCCTCCTCGTATACCTCCACTCCCCAGAACATGATGCAACAACCCCCTTCTGCACAACAACACTTGCGTCCCCTGCGCTCCTCACATTTCTTCGTGAAAAGCGGTTCTTGGTGTGGGCCGGGGATGTGCGTGAGTCGGAGGCTTTTATGGTCTCGAATACACTGTTGACGACGCGGTACCCCTTTTTGGCGGTGATTGCGCCCCAGGGGGGAAGTAAGATGGTGGTTGTGGAGAGGTTTGAAGGAGTTATTGATGCGGAGGTTCTTGTTGCTGCTTTGGGAGTTCAGTTGGCGAGGGTGGATGGGGTGTTGAGTAATGTGCGAGCTGATCGGTAATTTCCTTTTCCAAGTTTTAAGTGTTTTTGTGGGACTGACGGGGGAGATGTACAGGGAGCGTCATGAACAGGCCAGGATTTTGAGGGAGCAGCAGGAAGAAGCTTATAACGCTTCGTTGCGTGCGGATCAGGAAAAGGCGAGACTGGCACAGGAAGAGAAGGAGAGGATTGCAAAGGAAAAAGAGGAGGAGGAACGAAAACAACAAGAGATTCTGTCCAGACGAGAACAGAAGGCGGCTAGGAAAGTGTTCTTGAAAGAAAATATGGCGCCGGAGCCAGAGACTGGTGAAATCGCAAAGATTGGTATTCGTTTGCCTAATGGAGAGCGACTCACGAGACGATTCCGTGCTGTTGAGAATACTGTCCAGGTATATTCTTGTAAATTTATGTCGACATTTTAACTTATTCGTTCTATCGAAAAAAGGACTTGTATGACTTTGTCGAAGCTCAAGACTTGACACCAATTGACTTGGAATCTGAATTTGAAGTCATCAACACATACCCGCGACGTGTACTCTTGGACAAGACTCAGACAATCAAAGATGCTGGATTGTATCCAAACAGTAGTGTGATGGTTGAGGAGGCGGATTGAATTGTGAATGATGAATAAAAGTGTCTTATTTTGAAGTTATGCAAAAAAATCGGGAAAAGGAAAATAGCAGCGACTCAAATACGAATAAATACGTGCGGGTAACAAGTCTTGACATGCAAATGTCCAACATCTTCTCTGGATTCCGCACAATTCTCAGTCCCAACCTCAAACACCTTCTGGAATCCAACCTCCAACCAAACATCCTCGCGAACACATTCATGAATATACTCCTGGCGATACTCGAAAACCGAAAACGAAAGTACTTCAACACGCGTCAAGCCCGTTTCAGGAAGCACTTTGTAAATCAAATCGCGAGCCTCCCTCGAAAACGCGGTAACGCCAAGACCCCTCAACTGCCTCATCCCCGTCAACAACCCAAACGGAAACCACCACACGTCACTCCCATAACTACTCGTATACTGACAACAAATCACAAGATGCACTAAAAACCGCAACTCCGGCACCAAATAAACAAGACTGCACGGTAACCCTTCATGCCTCACCTCTCTCACATCCACCCTCCTCAACGCATACGCAATCCTCTCCAAAAACGCCTTTTCATCACCTTCTCCACCTGTATACCCCATTCCCTCAAATTCCTCGTCAAGGGCATGTGGACACGGCCATTCCAACACGCTCACCTTCTTGTTCAGTTCAGACAGCTCAAGTAGCATGTACATTACGTTCAGACATGCGCGTCCTGTTTCATGGAATGTGTGGGGGATTTCAATGTGGACGGTTTCAGGGAGGTAGGGTGTTATTTCGAGGAGGGTTTTTGTGGGCATGGGAATGATGGATGTTGCGCCTTTGTATCGGGTGAGTAGGGTTGCGAGGAGTGCGGTTGTGTAGAGGTTTGTTGGTGGGATGGTTGACGCGGTGCATTCGAGGGTTCCTGTTGCGGTGTGAAGGAGAGTTGTGGGCATTTTGTAGACTGGCCAGATTTTGGAGTAGGGTGTGGGTGGGTCTGTTGAGTTGTGGATTGTGAGTATTGTTTGGGATATGTGGCGTAGGTGTGGGATTGCATGACAGAATGGGAGGATTGGGATTGAGGATGATGTCAAGCATGTGAGTATTTTGTCGATGATTTCTTGTGGAAGGGTAAGGATGCCTTGTGTGGTTTGATGGATGGTTTGGGAAAGCTGGTTTTGGTTTGTTTGATGAAGGGGAAGTGGAAGCGGTGGCTGATGGAGAAGACTGCGAAGCCAGTTGATTTCGCAATGTGAAGTGGTGTCGTGGCTTTTCAAGCTTGAATTCTCAGTTTTAAGAGTTGAAATGAGATTAGATGATTGGAGGCAGCAAGGACAAGCTGATGATGACTCAGGAGGAACGCCGTGAAGAAGGCACTGCATTTCCTTCCCTCTTCTTTTTCCTTTAAATATTTTTTCTTATGCATGTAATTTTCAAACGGAAAGGTAATTCTCTATACCTTAATATTACAAGATCTTCATACACAAGAAACGAGAAAGATGTCTGTCTAAAACAACATATTAATGGATATTTTTTTATTATGTAACTTAAAAATTGATGGACGTTTTCGCTGATTATTCCATGAACTGCTCGTATATTCCACCTGCAACTGCTGCAAAGGGACGGTTGTTGACTAAGCAAGTTGAATCAAGACTGGACTTGCCAACTATTCGAACAGGTATTTTTCCAGTGCAGTACAGTGGTCCGCCAATTATTACTTGGTCAATCATTGAGACGTCAACCTTCTTGAATGATAATAACTCAACGTCTGCCACCATGAAATGCTCGATTTATACGGCTTGGGCTCAGCGTACAGAAAGTTCGACCCAGGGAACAATGTCCAAGAATGTCAGTCATACCTACGATTCGTTCAGTACAAGCCGTAGCTGTGTTGGCCAAGGAAATGGATGTCCCCAAGATACATGCGTTTTCAACGTCCCAACTCAACCGGGTGCATTTGTTTCAACCGCATCTACTTCGTGTCTTGGTGTTGCGACTCCATTTTGTATGCTCCAACTTATTCAGATTGGTCTCACTGGACTGGGAACATTGGCAAGCAATGCCGACACGAGAAACATCAACAGCAACTTTTACTTCTTGACGACAATCACGGACCCAAGCACGAGCATGATTCCTCAAGACGTTCAAGACGTTAGTAATAACAAGTTGATGGCGTACCGCTTCCAGCAGGAAATGAGGTTCACGGTTGAAAGAATGTACAAGCAGTTACTCAGCGTTAGTCTCCGAAATGAGACAAGTAGGATTGCTCAGGTTTGTACAAGCTGTACAGTTCAGTCTACGCAATGAGTTGCCAACAAGATTACATTTATGGTTGTCGTACTTATTTTCAACGCGATGGCTATTGGATTTGTTGTGACCTCCATTGTCCTTGGTCTCATGTATCGTGACGTGGTTTACTCTACCGTAACTGTTTCTGATATTCTTTTGTTGAGTTTGGACAAAGCGGAGTTGAAGGAAGCGAATGCGGATGTTCACATCAGATTAACTGAGAAGGAGAGGGGGAGAAAATAATTAGTTCTTGAAATCATTACTCAGAGTAATAGAATATTAAGTCATGAAAAAATTTATTTGTTTGTGTGTGCTCTGTTAGTGCTCTGTTAGCCACAGGAAGTTTGACTGTGAGGTTGTTGAGAGTCAGTCAATATTACAAGTCGCAAATACTCACGTATGAAGCAAAATAATTCCCTTCACAATTTCGAGTTCTTGATTCATCTGTGGAAAGCTAGGGGGGGTCGTCGTCAAGCAAATTGACGCGCTCAAAATTTCAAATGTAACGAGGTGTTTGAATCAGGGATTGTCTCCGCGTTTGAACTTGCAGAAGGCATTTAAGGGAATGGCCACAGTTTTTATGAAAACGCTATTAAGGGTTGCACATAGGTCCTCCGATTCATGGCAGTGCTGGTGAAGCGGGTTCTATTAAGGGGACATGGTCGAAGCATGAGGCTAGGTCGATTATCTTTCTTCCAGACATATTTTTTTAGCTCCTTTGTGTGTATTTGGAGATCTAAGCAAGTTTCTTTATTTCACGAAGCTGCATGGACATCCTTTTGTCCTTGAATCTCCTTCCTTACAGAACTACAAAGGATTGTCGGAGCCACGGAGAAGAATTCAACAATCAAAACAGTGCAAACAATCTAATTTTAGGGAATCCATGATGCTTTTGCACCCCTTTTTCCTTCCTAGAAACTACAAAAAACGATGACTGTTACATCAGCTATTCGCCAAAGCTCTACAATTGCGTCGACGGCTACAACCGAATCAGTTGTCAAGAAGCTTCAAGGATGGCGTCCACGCTTCTTCATGTTGATGACTCTCTTTATTGCCGCGAGTAGTATCACTGTCGGGGTTCTTGGATGGTACGCAATCGTTAAGTATAATTCCTCCAAACTAACCGAGAATAGGCGATTGACGCTGAACGCCGCAAAAAAGAATATATCGGGCTTGGTTGAACAAATCGAAAATTTGATTAGTGATCGCGTCTCGGCTTATATGTTGGATGAAAGCGTACGTTTGACTGATTTTGTTGATATGCAAAAAGAGTTATTTAGGGTTTGTTCACTTTTATACACAACTTATCTAACAAAAAATAATCTTAGACGAATCAGTTGAGTGCTTCGACGCCAGAAAGAAAGAACAAAACAATGAGACAAATGTTGATTCTCTTGAATCATCACCTAGACATAAGTGTTGACATTTTTTATGTGACGGTACCTGAAGGTGAAGTGAACGGTTATACGTATACTGTCAATGGAACTTTACAACTGGTTTGTATAATTGATGTGTTGCAAATCACGTCTTAATTGTATAACAGTGGGATCAAAAAGGGTTGACTTTAAGCACATACAATTGCGATGGAAACGGTTACGCGTTAGGCGCTCCTGTCAGCGTCACGACAGATGAAGGCAACAAGACCCCACAAATGCCTGGAAATAACCACACCTTGGACTATGGTATCGGCGGAATGTCCGGAACAAATTTAAACTACTCTGATCCTAACTCTACCGGAATGTCAAAGATTAGACCTTGGGGAGGACGTATTTTCAAGACCAGTGTTGGAATCGCTATTAATGAGGTGACTAACGAGAAAGTTATCGTTGGTGCAGGTATGAATATTGATATATGAATCACATTAAATTCACTCAAACTATTTGTTGGTATAGACTTGTCTATGGGTTTCCTGGCGAAGCAATTAAGTGACATATCAAACACTATTCCCACCCCGCTCTTTGTTGGGGTTATTGGAGCAGTGTCGGGTCGAATGCTTGCAAGCTCGCCAGCCATCAATCTTCTTAGTGCTGATAAAACGAGAATGCTGGACGCTTGGGAACTGGACAGTATTCATGTTTTGGATTTCAGTAGCTATCTCAACGAAACATACGGAACTCAGATGGGATACCTCGCCAAAGTACAAAATCTTGCAGCAGACTTAAACGCAATGCAAGAAGATGGGGGCTCTCGCTTCTCATACCGAAACGTTGGTGGCGTTGATTGGATTCTTAAAGTCAAGTCGATTATATATGGAGGAAAGGCTCTTTTATTGTTGACTTATATGGATTTACAAGCGTTTCAGAAGCAAGTACAAGAAACAAGCGATAGAACTGGATATGCAATGTTGGGAATCATCCTCGCTTTTGTTACTGCCGGATGTTTGTTCGCCATAGTGATTACCAGACAGCTTGATGTGGTTGCGCGACAAATTGACATGTTAAAGAACTTAAAATTCAGCGAAGTATTGGACAAAGAAAGTGGAGTCAAGAAACGAAGCTTCGTCTTTGAACTGGCCAAATTACAAGAAGCTTTTCATGAAATGGTGACTGTTTTTGCCAAGACCTTAAAAACGAACCAAAGTGCCCGCCCATGTCTGTAAACTCGGTTCAAGCATCTCAAAACGGTGTATCAACATATGAAAGGAACGTAAACAGTACTGTTTAATATTTTAAGATTTAAGTTATACTTTTTGCATAAAAAACGTAGTAGTGAATTTTGTTCAAAATGACTTTCACGCCAATTCCTTTCGTATGTTCAAGTAATGTGTGGGAGTGTCTTTACGCCAGCTTCAGTCGATTGGTTGTTATCAAACCGAGTCCGGTGCGCTCCTTTATCATCGGGATTTCGTATGTCGCTACAATTAACAGGTGTTTCCAACTAAACAGCAGTCGCTCTTGTGAATACACGTCTGGCTTCCTAACACTGTCGAGCTCACTGTCGTGTGTCAGTGTTGTAGAATACATGTTATTTGTTTTTGTGTCTGACAGATGTCCACACGAACAACTCGACAGCTTATTGGCATAACCGGCCGAGCCCGCGACATTCCCTCTGAACCACCTAAGACAGCCTTGCCAAAGCCAAAGACACCGCCGCTTCCTCAGCCTCCAAATGTCCCCAATCTGGGACCATCCTTGGGCGTTCTTGACTGGACAAATGCTCACATGGAAGAACTGGAGAAAGGCGTCGACAAACACGGATTCAAATGGTCCCGAATCGCAGCGTCAAATCCTCTTTTGAAGGGCTGGCGGTCGGATGCCCTCTTTGATCGGTACTGGAGAGCTGTCAATCACGGTATCCTAATTACTACTAAATACTAAGATACCTGCATGAATTCAGTGCTAATCAGTTGGTATAGCTACACCGGCTGACCCGCCTCCATCGAAAAAGTGGACTGCGAAACTGGATACGCTGTTCAAACAGAAGCTGTCCGAAGTCTGGGAAACATCACCGCGTCCCTGGTCGGATTTAGCTGAAATGGAGCCGTTTTCAATATTTACTCCTGTTCAACTACACGAGCATTGGAAGCATTTCGGGGATCCGCTTGTTCAGGCTATTGGGCCTGTGACTGCCAAGGGTCTCGGGTGGGGTGTTGAAGAGGATAACGCTTTGTTGGAAGAGGTTAAGAAGCAAGGTTTTTGAGTTTATTGGATGCTTCCTTGTGTTTTACTGAAATGATTTCATGCAGGACCTGGTCGCGTGAATTTCAAACGTGTCAACCATCCACTCCTCACATGTTACAGCACGAATCACTTGCGAATCAGATATAGCGAACTGACTCGGAAAAAGGAATGGTCGCCTGAAGAAGACAAAATGATTCTCGCATTCGCAGAGGACCCTGTAAAAAGCGGACGAGGAATAAAATGGGCTGTTTGTGCCAACAAACTCGGTGGTACCGTCAGCGCAACTGACGTGCGCCTTCGATTTCGATCTTTGAGTGCTGGGAAACTCAAAACAGGGGCGTTTACTGCAGAAGAAGATGAAGTGATTGTACAGGCTCTCAAAGATGAATGCAACGGATTTGATTTACGCAAGAAACAGCCACAAAAAGGCCGCGATCTGTATGACATTGTTGGAGACGTTGATTTCAACGCGCGTTTGTGGAATGAACTTGGAGAAAAGTTGAACCGGGATGCCAGGAATGTTGAGATACGAGCGTTTCGGATTTGGAATCTTGCACAAACTAATGGAACGGGTGTATTGCGTCAATTGACAGACGAAGAGTATCAGGAATTGGAAGTGTATTTGGATGAATTGAAGCGAGGTGTGAATCCAGAGGTGAGGAAGTTCTGATTTTGTTGAGTTGGTCATTGACTGATTTCTGCAGTGGGGAAAGCTGTCGTTGAAGTTCAAAATTCCATCAAGACTCATTTGCAATAGACTCCTCTGCAGGAAAATATACACGTGGAACTCAACTGCAGACACAGTCTTGAAGAACCTTGTCGATGAAGTTCTTGAAGAAGCTACAATCCAAACATCGACAACCCCCACCGTATCGCTCTCTCATTCTGCATCAGGAGCTTCAAAAGTCGTTCCACCCACACTTCTCGAAACCTCATGTCTCTCATCAACATCACTCCCCTTACCAAATCCAAAACCACACCCTCCCTATACCACCCTCAATCTGAACGGAATATCAGCACTGAAATTATTTCAAACCTCCGAATCAAATCTAAACAAACGAATCGATTACGCCTTCATTCGATCTGGCTTCCACCTAAAAGCCAAACCATCCTTTGAAACCCCTCATAAAACGTACCCGTCATCAACCTCACCTCTAGACACTATCCAACCCGGCGACGACGCAATCTCGCTTGGAGGAATCACTGCAAAGCGTATGACCACCCTCACAGACTTTTACACACAATTCTCAAACGTGATTCCTTGGGACGTTGTGTCAACGCGGGTGAACAAGCATCTGGAAGGGTTGGAGTTTGCAGGGAGTGCGTATAACTGTGTAGCGAGTGAACGGCTGAAGGGTGTGAATGGGAAGTGGGTTGTTCGAAGGAGGGAGGATGGGAAGCCGAGTAACGCTGGGATTAAGGGGGTTGCGTATAGTATGGCGCGGTGTCAAAGGAGGTGGGTTGGGTTGATGAGGGAGGGGATTTGGAATACGAGTAAATGGTAGATTTATGATGAGGGGGGTTGTGTTTCGTATTGATGATGGGAGATTATAAATTGTAGCTTCATATATATCCGAGCTTTATTTTTTTTTTCTTACTTGGTACTGATCTCATGCTTTGAATGACTTCAATGGATCCGACTTTCGTTTCTGACTCGCCGATGAACCTCCACGACCTCCTCCTCTACCGCCACCACGTCCACCGCGTGAAGATTTCCTTGCGTTGTCGTTATGGAACGGTACTTTTTTGTTTGCACCCACGGGACCCTGTCCTCTGACTTTCATACCCGCCTTCTTTGGCATCAAGTAGTCCGGCACATGCTTCAAATGCTGTTGCACGCGAGCAGGATGAATCGCCTTATCATGCTTCAACGCCGCTAAATCTTTCGGGTTATCTTCAAAGTGCGCCTTGAGCTTCTCAGAATTCAGGATTTCTTGCTTGAGCTCTTTGAGACGGGCTTCTTTGATGAGGGGTTTCGTTACGGCTTTCAGGGCGTCTTTGACACGGTATTGGAAGGCAAGGACTTGTGGTATTTCGAGGATGAAGGGGTTGATTTCGTTTCCGAGAGCTGAGAGGGTGTTGAGTTAGTCAGTACGGAAAGGAATAAGGGGGTGGTATATAATTATTACCTGTCTGGCGTTTCTCGATACGCTTCCAAATCAATTCTTCTTCCATATCATCTTCCACGACAAAACTCAAAGCCCATCCACGTTTTCCAACACCACGCGCAGTTCTTCCTACTCGGTGGGCGTATGCGGCTGCGGTAACAGGCAAGTCAAAGTTGATGACAGCGACAACATTGCGGAAATCAACACCTCGAGCCATTCCGTATTCGCCATCAGCTTGCGATCCCTTCTTCTTTTTCTGAGATTTCGATGTATCCGTCTTTGACTTTCGCTTCTTTGAGCTCTTTTCAGCTTCCTCATCTTCAGCATCGTTATCCTCCTCAACTTCCTCCGCCTCCTCTTCCTGTGCGACATCCTCAGCATCTTCGTTCTTCTCCTCCTCATGTTCTTTAACAGCATCAGCATCTCCATTTCCACAGCTGGCATCTGTAGCAATCAACAAGTCAAACACACCGCGATTAAACTCCTCCACGACATGAACACGACTCCTCAACGGAACCTCCTCATTCACAACAACACTCTTGATTCCAAACTGCTCCAAAAACAGTTTTACTTTGTAGGCCGAATCGACGGTGTTGACAAACAGGATCGTCTTTCCAGTTCCGAAGGGAGCTACTCGGAGTTTCAACAAAAAGTAGAGAATCAGGAATTTTGTAGTCTGGGCTTCGAGATGTGGGATTTTGAGAACGGATTGCGTCAAGACTGATGTGTTGGTTTTGTCGTCCATGTCTTCGGTGAGAGTCAAGATTGCAGGGTTTCGGAGAATCAGCTGCTTCAAGGTTGTTACGTCCTGGTTTAATGTTGCACTCAAGAGATAGCTTTGCACGTGTTTTGGCATTTTGGCGAGAATGGCTCGAAGGTCTGTATCAGAAGTACCGTAACTAAGTAGCAAATCTGCTTCATCGATAACAAGCGATTCCAAATGAGGTTTCAGGGACACGAGTGGCTTTGAAGAGCCTTGTTCGGGATCGAGGAAGGGAAGCAGGCGGGAGGGGTTGTGATGAGAATATCGGGGGTTTCTTGGAGGAGTGGGCGAAGGAGGGCCATTGATCCATCTGTTGTTGCAATATTCACCGATCGAATCGCATCTTTTAAGTACACGCAGAGTTCTTTGAGTGTGCGGGAGACTTGGTGGGCAAGTTCTCGAGTGGGAACAATAATCAGCGCTCGAGTTGCTTTTGTGGTTGGATCAGAAGCCTTGTTTTGGTATTGAATTAGAGATACGATTGTAATTGGTTTTAAAGAAGACAGCTTCTGTACCTTTGCTAGAAGTATCTTGTGCACAACTGGAAGCAAGTAAGCCAACGTCTTTCCCGAACCAGTTCTCGCCTACCACCACAAGTAAACAAACCCACCAATTAGAAGAGCCCTACCACAATCACCCTAACCCTAAAAAACCACCCACCCGAGCCATAATATCCTTCCCCAAAAGTGCAATTGGAATGCACGCAGCCTGAACCAACGTCGGACTTCCAATTTGCATCGAAACCGCCAATGCTCGAACAATCCGCGAATCAAGTCCAAACGATTCAAATGTTTCCGGTTGTTCTGTCTGTTCCTCGCTCATGTTTTTGTTGATAAAAAGGGTTTTTTGGGGACAAAAGAAAAAAAGAAAGAGAACAAAAACCCACAATACTATTTTATTCTTTATTCGCTGGACGTGGAATGTCCGGGTGAACGGGATTGGGACTTGTGGGACTGGACTTTTCTGATATATTGGATGCACGCCTGAATCGTGGTTTGGGTGATACTGGTGATATTGGACTGAGACTTGATGGAGGTTTTGGTACCAGGTTTCCACTGGATTCTTCGGTTATTTGTTGGCTTTGTTGTTGTGGGACTGTATTTGTTGCGTTTGCTGACAGGTCGACAACTATTTCCGTCTCTGATGGGTGGACCATCACAATCATAGGAATAGGTACTGCAGCATTCGTTACTTCATAAGAATTTACAGCCGGCTCAATTGCTTTAGCAGGTTCTTCTTTTGGTGGTGGTACTACAACAGCTGGCACGACAGGCTTTCCCCTCAACTTTGGAGGCGGGGCGGATGCAGTTACTGAGAGCGATCCTTCAGACTTTGTGATATCTTTTTTCGGCTGCTTTTGTGACGGGGGAGCTTCAAAGGAACGTGTTTGAGGTATTTGTGGTGTACCCTCAGAATCTTCGGCGATTATGTCGAGAGCTGTCAATTTCTGGCTGCCTGAGAAAGACGACGACTTTCTTACTCCTACCGGCACAACTATTTGAACGGTGGTTGTGTTGTCTTGAACTGATGATGCCTTTTTGAGTGATGTCACGCTTGCGCTGGAAAGTGTGGAAGGTTCAACAATCGACAATACATTTGGCATCGAAAGCGTTGATGCAGGCTTCAATTCCAACGGCTTCAATTCTACACCGACAGATTTCTCAGTCATTTGTGAAGGCGTTTGTGACTGGAGTTGAGATAACGGCAAGTTATCCTCCGAAGGCATTGCGCTCGATTCAGCGACGGAAGATAACACAAGTGCAGCTTTCACAGTCCCACTTTCTTCCGGCTTTCGTTCCCCGAATGTACTCTCACGTGGAGTTGGTGGTTCAATACGAATCATATGGCTTGGGAATATCGCGCTTGATGGACGTGTGCTCGCTCTACTTCCCGCGCGACTGTTTTCTGCGCTTTCGGAAATGGCGGCGATGGCGGCGTCAAGTTCAGGACAGTGTTGTGGGTACTCCATGCTCCGCGATGTGACAATCGACGGTCGCATGGAGTTCATGGCGCTGCCTTGTGGAGAGGGTGCAAGTCGTTGTGAGTGGTTCACGCTACTGCTTACTTGGTCCACGCTTCCCTTTACGCTTCGCTTGTCGAGGAATAACGATGTTGGTCGAGAGGATATGAAGAGAGATGCAGGGCGAGATGTGGGTTTAGATTTCGGGTCCATGTGAGCTTGTGAGCCGTGTATATCTTGTTTTGAGCCAAGGAAGAGTGATGTGGGGCGTGATCCGAGGCGGGGTTTTGGGTCGGGGGGTTGGTTGGATGATGGATCGTGGATTTCGATTCGAGAGCCAGCCATTGTGGATACGGGGCGGGAAGAGTTTGTGCGGGATCGTGGGTTGGGCGCTGCTGAGGCATTTTCGGTTTCGGTAGCGACTTTTTGGGCTTCATCGGCAATGTTGAAGCCGTGGAAGTCTGTTCCTGTGGCTGGTCGTGTTCGTATTGACAGCTTTGATGTTCTTCGGCGCTGGTTAAATGCGGAGGAGCGTCGAGATCCTTGTGATTCTCGGGCTTGGTAAAGTGGGTCTGTTTCGCTTGATCGAGTCGTAGTTGTCTTCACACTTTTGATGCGTCTTGGTGTTTCATCGTTCAATAGTTCCCATACTTTCTTTTTTAGTAGATTTGTAAACGTTCGCAGATTCTTGTTGGAACGGTTGAACAAGGCTGGAATAATTGCATCTATTCCAATACAGTCAGAAAAACCACGTATTGCGTTGATTTACCCACCTTCGCATTGTATTGCTTGTTTCACCGCTTCAAACTCGTTTTCTTCTAGCAGTCCGATTTCATTTGCCTTTGTAAGGAACTCTTCCATCTTTTGCCATTGGGCCTAAAGGAACAAAGTCAATGATCTCACGAGACTATCTAAATTTACCGTTGTGAAGCCAGGCGTGATGATTTCATTGCCATTGTTAATGTGTCCGGCATCATTTAAGTGGATCATTTCTGCGCTCCCGCTGTTTGATTCAAATATTTGCGGAATATATGGTTCCGGGAGCAAATGTGACAATCGCCGCTTTGAGTCATTCCGACCAAGTATGTGAGAACCAGTAGGAGGTAAAAGACTGTCAGTTGTTACAATCCGACTAGTTTCTTGCGAGGGGAGTCCCAGGAGAGGTATTCTTTGAGCGGAAGATATCTTAATGGAAGAGACTTTCTGCAGATGGCTTCTCATTTGATCTTGAGGTCCATCAGATTCCTCCACAATGGCTGATAAGTTTAGGTTTGAAGCACTGACGATTTCCTCCCTATAGTGACAAAATATTTAATATTTCTGTTTTTAGAAATGAATAGAAGGTGTAGTTACCCAAACGCCGCGAAAAACTTTTTGAGTTCCTCATCTTGCTTCTTTCTATCCGATTCAGTAATTGCAGTCTTGAATTTCTTCATAGCATAACTGTGCGCCACAAAACAAACGAGTATGGTTGACCCCAATATCGTTGGACTCAATACTGCGCTAATATGAAGTCGCGCAGTGTAAGAAGTCTCCGAAATCATCACTTCGAAAATGAATAAAACGACACAAATGATAGTACAATATGCGTACAGACACCCTCGAATTCTGTCAAACCATTCAACGTGGTTTGGTTTCCCAAACAGAGAGCAACTTGATAAACAGAGCGTTATAATCGCGGCGCACGGGAGGAAGTAAATGTTGGGAGTATTGAAAAAGAGGATGATGACAACAGTTTTCGATATGGATTCGAGGTATATGTTCCAGTCACGGTCTTTGAAGTTGAAATCTTTTCGAAGGAGTTTAAGAATTTTGCAGTATCGCACAACGCAGTTGCAGAACGCGCAGCCAAATGAGATGCTTAGGATGACCATGACCCAATGGTACCCTTGCCAACATGTGACGTGGTAACTGTTGGAGTATTTGAATGTTGTCGGGGAGAGGCGGCAGTCAAACACTTTCGCGAGGAGCTCGACACTTGGGTTGTAAAATATGAGGGAGAAGTTGGGCATGAAGTTTGCGAGGAACATGTGAAACTTTGTGAGACGTTGTAATCGTTCTGGATAGTAAAACTCGAGGATACCGTAAAAGTACGTGGTGTAGACCATGCACACAAGCCATACTGCGACCATCACATTGATGATGATATAGTATCCAAACCAATCGAAAATGAGTCCAATATAGGAAACAATATCGACGTAGATGTTGTCAAGAATGACTTTGGATCGATGTAAACACAGGTACATGATTTGGAAACATGTAAAGAGTTGTGTCACGATTCCAAGCCAGTTCTGCAACGTCCATTTTACTTTCACGTCAGCCGTGGTACTCTTTCGACTGTGTTTTCTCTCGGCTTCAGGGTCGAGGCTGTACATATTTATCGTGAATGGAATCGCGTTTGAGAGGATGAGCAGAATGTAAAACGAGGCATACAACGACATCCCAACTTTCGTCCCCGTCGTAAACGAGCTGAGATTATACCAAAAAGAAATCGAAATGTCCCATTCATGATCAACTAAATAAGGAAGCCATCAACAACCAAACATTTGACAAAGAACAAAACATACCATTCTTCAAAAACTCATCCTCAGAAAAATCAGAAATCAACTGATCCATCACATTCAATCTATTACACGTAATCTCCTTCATAGCTGCCATATTCCTCGCGACAAGGTCAGGCGTGACGAACACCCAGCCGTTTGGATCCAGTGATTGCCTCGCGAATTCGTCCGTCATGAAAAAGTACCATAAATGAACCATCCATTTCACACTGAGACAGTCTTCCGTGCTTCCCGGTGTGAAGTAGAAATAGTGTTGTCTGAGGAGGATGTGGGATATGAACGAGAGTGGGTACGCGTCTGGCGCGGATAAGTCCGTGATTGAGGTGAAATCGTTTGCGATGAATGAAGTGGTTGAGCTTGTGTTTAAAGCGGCAAGTGCGTTTTGGATTGTGGATGTTGTTGGGGTTGTTACATCTCCATGTGAGTTTATGATTCTCGCGACGGTTGGGTTTCGTCCGTTTTGTGTTGATTCGGCTATTCCTTGGAGAGGCGTGTATGTTATTGAGTAGAATGATACGCCGGACATGAAGAGGATGTCGAATGTTGTTGTGCCTTTTATGAAGTTTTGGGGCCAGGATTGCGGGCCTGTGGATGAAAAGAAGGGGTTGTATTTGCTGAGGTATTTTGGGAGGATGTCGGAGGGGTCGTTTAGGACTATGGGTGTGATTTGGTGGTATGGGAGTTGGACGGTTGGGTTTAGCGATTGGATTCGCGTGTCGTTCCAGTATGTGATTTGACCACTGAATATATCTGACAACAGCTTCGCGTCAAATATTAGGGCGGGTGAGTTCACAGTGAAGCCTGGGATATTGTAAACCACCGCGAGGGCACCCGCAACAATAGGAAGCGTCAAAGCTCCATAATGCTGCGGAGACCCCGCATCTATTCCATCAGAAGCATTTCGCGCGTTAATAAATTCTGATTCCGAAATATTCGCTTCCGTCCCCGCAAACAGACTTAACCCCGAAAACAGTTCCTCAGCACCTTTCGTGCTTGTGCTTGGCGCATAAGAAAAATCGATTATGTGGTCTTCAATCGTGAAAGACTCTTTGAATAGGTACATCCATCCCCATATCACTGACGAGACTATCGCGGATCCAGAGCCGTTGATTGCCAGATGTGGGATAACTGTGATATTTGCAAAATACGATTGCCGTGATTCATCTACTTTTTTGTATAAAAGCGCTGCTGCGATACATATTAGGAGAATGGGAGTGATGGTAGATGCGGCAATCTCAATGATTTCAAGCCATTGCATAGGTTCTGGAGCTTCATCGATTTCTTCCACTGTCTTTTGTTTCTCGATTCCAGCAGGTTTATGTGGTTCTGAAGAAAGGTGCTGGTCTAGCGTTGCATTGAGGCGAGTGGTTGACATCTGTAAGTGGAATCACTCGTTCGGAAAATCTTGAGCATCGCAAATCTCATCCTGTCCCACCCGTTCGGAAATCCTCTTCATCCGGAAGAAAAAGCAAACAGGAAGCATTTTTCGTTACATGACTTCTTTTTTCCGTCTGTCACAACTGTTTTTTGATTTCCTTCGATTGTGTTTCTAAACAAAGTTTTTCCTTCATAAACCATGTCTTCATGGAATCCACCTTCTGACGAAGGTCCATGGGTCTTCACACTTCTAGGTCCACAAGAAAAAGTGGGTGCAGGAGAGAAGTGGTATCTACGTTCACATGATTCCATTAATGGGGAGGAAGGCTTGGATCCAGATTTTGCAACTGTTCAGTCAGTTAATGAGGCGGCGATTAATGGAAAACCAGTCAAAGTTGAGTTGGGCGGTTTGGGAGCAGTGGGTTATCGTGCCCAATTGGGTATGTGTTGTAGTTGTGTTTGTGTTTGCTAAATTCTGTCAAAGGGCTGGTGCAAACAAGAACTCTTTCGAGTAGCACTTCAATAGTTATTGGAATAATTCTAACGAATGTTGTGTTGGCAGCTCTAGTTCTCCTCTTCTTTGTGAGTATGATTGTAATTCAAATTTCACACTCAAACAATGAAAAGGTAAATAAGAAACAAGAAAAGCAAGAAGATTCCCCAAAACTACCGCGCCTGGCAGCCATTCAATTCAACAAAGTCGCGCCGTTGCTAAAAACAGCACCCATGACTTCCGTTGACAGTTTCGGAACCCTCCCACCATCACCATTCCAGGCCCCACCACCCCCAATACGCAAACAATCATCGGCATCAATAATGTCGCCTGATCACAAGCACTTCAGTAAACCGCCATTGCATCCGTCCTTGTTATCTGCGAACCGGCCCCTTCCAAGACCACAGATGTATTACCCATCCCCAGAACCCCAATTTAATCAACAATATTATTACCAAGAACAGCAGTTGCAGCAGTATTACGCTGTACCGCCTGTCGCACCACAATCACCTCGACAGAAGGTTGCTGTGTCGGGTAAGAAAGTGAATGCAGATGGACGAGTGAAGGAGAAGCAGGATTGATTATTTATTTGGGAAGCAGTAAACCAGATTGAAAATCCGTATTTTCCCTTGATATTGCGTTTCAGGAGTGTTTAAATTGCATTCCCCCACCTAATTGGTCTCGTTTCAATCGTTATGAAAGAAGAGAAAGAGGAGAGGTATTAAGTATCGCCAAGCTATTATATTAATGAAGGAGGGAAATTAAAGAATCTCCAAACCTTGTCGGGCTTTCCGACTTGACCAAAATTTAGATGACGTTTCAAGAACAAGGACAGGGAACTCTACAGAATGCCATTCGCGAAGAAGGTATTGATGCCAAGGCGCAAGTTACCAATGGTGTCGAAGCAGGGGTGACTGTCACTAAAGGGACAACAAGTGCAGGTGTGTGTCGATGTTTTGATTGGGTGGATATTGTGGCTCTCTGAAGGTTTACCAACGTTGATCGAAACTCAAAGAACCTATTTGGTGGAAATCAAGGCCGGCAAAGGTTGGATATGCAATCTGTGGGTTGTTGGCTTTGGTGGTACTTGGGGTGATCTTTGTAAGTTGCATCTAACGCTTTCCCATGATCCTAATGACTTACACTGCTCATTATCTCTCTCTAAGTATTTGGCATTTGGACAGGTGTATAATAGACGTGAATAGCGAAAATAGAGTTTATTGCGTTTTGAAATTAGATGAGAGGGAATATATAGAGTAAACGTTATACGAATCCATTCTCACAACTGTATAGAATAACAAATGTAAGGATGAAACGAAAGGGAGTCAAACAGAGTTCCAAACCCCTCCAATTTCACTCACCCAAAAACACACACCAACACACAATGACCTGGCAACCACCCACCGATGGAGCCTGGCAGTTGACCCTCCTCGGCCCACAAGGCAAAGTCGGAGCCGGTGGCCAATGGTACCTCCGCTCCGCCAATTCAATCAACGGCGTTGCAAACAACGTTCCTGATGCCAACTTGATTGCAACAAACAACCCAGGGGCAATCAGCGGAAACCCAAACACAGTTGGACAGTGGACGGGTCAGACAAATCCGCAAAATGGCGGAGCGACTCCTAGTGGCAATGGTACTAACTCGGGTGGTGGTGGTGGTGTTACTCCTTCGGGCAGTTCAGGTACCTTGTTTGTTTGTTTAAGTGTTGGTTGGAAGTAGTAGTTAGCTGACTACTTAACTAGATCCGTCTTGGTTGAAGCCGGTGCAGATTGGTGGTGGAATCGTTGGAGCAATTGTGTTGTTGGCCATTGGATCATTCATCTATGTGGGTGTCTCCTTTCTCCAACTTTGATTGATCAAATGCTAACATCAACATTACTTCTGTAAACAGTCGAAACGAACCCGTGCAAGAGAAGAAGCTGAAGAACTTAAAGAATACAGTGCGAGAATCGTTCCTTCATCGGCTTCAGGAATGGCGTTGAAGGCTCACGAACAACCGGAACCTGTTGTTGAATATGCGGATTTGGTGGGCCGACGAACTACGGAGCAGGCTCCAATTAAGCAGCAAGAACCCTCAATTTACTCTCACACTAGTTCGAGCCAACCTCAGCCTTCGTTGTATACTATTTCTGCTTATGGACCACCTGGACAGGCTGTATACCAACCTGCTCCACCTCCAGCTCAGTACGGTGCTCAGTACAGTGCTCCAGTAGCAGCGTATCCTGGTCAATATCCCCCTCCACCACCAACTCAACAACAATCGTACAGACCTGCCGGTGCTGCTCCTGTTCCTGGTCAATCGTATGGAACGTATGGAGCTCAACCTGTGTATGGACAGCAGCCTGTGTATGGACAACCAGCCCCACCTCCAGCGCAAGCATACTATGCTCAACCTCCTCCTGCCGCTCCTTTCGCTCAACCTCCACCACAGCAGCAAGCTTATAGAGGAGCGCCTCCTCCATCATCTCGTGGCGGTCGTTAAAATACTACCATGTCGCTTGTCGGATATCCATCATTATTGATATGCTATCTTTTCTCCTTCTGTTCATACACTAAATACAGTTATTCAATTATAATTCCATTCCACTTAGTTCTTACTGATGACTATTTATTCTACGGTATATGGTACCCAACCGATTTAGAATCTACATAATAACTACACATGCACCCATCTACCTCTTATCCAAAAAAGGGATACTTTTTACAACCCAAGCGCCGGCGCAAGAGTAGCAGCCCAGCTGCCATCTGTATCCAGCCCAAATCTCCAGCCCATCACACCAGCATTCCACCCATTTGCCCTAGCTCCACTCACACAACCCTCAAGCACCCACGGATCGATGTACCCAGTACTAGCACCCTCGACACCGGCCTGTGTGACTGGCTTCCCAACAACAATCTTATTCAAAGGAACACCCTGAGCCGCAATCTCAAACACAGAACTCTGCCCCGCCCACCCATTCGCCTTATAAAACAGCGACTCACACGAATCGTAGCTCGAACCACCTTGGTTATAAAACTGAACCAAATAGTAATCAATCGCCCACCCAACTTCCCGATCCACCGTCAAATACGCCCCATTCGTATACATCCCCGGCGAGAAGTGCGGAGCCTGTGGCGCGTGGGTGATGATGTACCGCGGAGAAGGCAGACGCGCACGTAACTGCGTCGTAAGCGTAATCAACCAGGCTTCTCCGCCACCACCCGCTTTCAACGCCTCGCCGTCTTCCCAGTCGACATCCACGCCGTCGAGGTTGTTTGCGATTACGTAATCGGCGAGGAGGTTTGCATCGGTGGTTGCGTCTCTGCCGGCGGTTGTTGGGGCTTCGTTGCCGCCGTATGCGGAGATGAGGACTTTCTTGCCGAGGGATTGGAGGGTGGAGGGGTCGAAGGAGGGTTGGTAGGTTGGGGTCCAGAAGTTGATGAGTACAACTGTGTAGGCTGTTGATTGGATTCGTGGATCGTTTTCGTTTGTGTAGATGAAAAGGTTTGAGGGTGGGGTTACTGGTGCTGCTGGTGTGGTTGTTGGGGCTGGTGGTGGTGGTGGAGGGGCAACAGAGGAAGTGGTGGTTGGTGCTGGTGCTGGAATTGGGTTTTGGTTGGCTGACGTGTTCTGAGCAGGAGCAGTTGTTGGAGCAACTGGAACTGGAGCTACAGCAGCAGCGGCAGTAGTGGTAGCAGCTACGATCGCAATTGCCTCAGTGGCAGTGGTAGTAGTCACAGCACTGGCTTTCACGGCTTGAACACTTGAGCTCACAGGTACAAATACTGGAACATCGTTACTCTTCAACGCAACAAACTGTGGCAACTGTGCTTGATCAACCTTGACTGGTGCACTTGTTACAGCTGAAATCGGTTTCTGATCATTGACGAACGCAGGCATAAAGTTGGCATTGTTGTTGTTGGAGACAAAGATGGGGGCATTCACAGGTGTGGAAGTGGTGGAGGACGAAGAGAACCAGGAACTGATTGTGTTGCTAATGTCATCGAGGAAACTGGCTTGAACCGTGGCAGCAGTGGCGGAGAGAACTGCCAATACAACTGGTGTTGAAAGACGCATTTGGTTTCTGCACGGTGTCTTTCAAATCATGGAGATTGTGATAAAGCATGCTCATTTGAAGGAATTAATTAATTAAGTTTTGGAGTAAAGAAAATTAACTTGAAGGATAATTATGGGATATTGTTGGTATGCGGAGCTTGAAACATGAGCAGGTGCACAAAAGTTGTTGCTTAGGCTGCACTTCATACCTACATTCATATTGATTCGGAGATGGAAAGATTGTGTGAGAAAAGCTGAGAAAGCTGAGAAGAGAAACAAAAATAGCTTGGCGGGATAACTTTTGACAGCTTCACTATATCGAAGTTTCCAACCAACTATTCACATCAAAGTCAAGAGAGTTTGTAAGTATATCGTATGTGGGTTGTTGATTGACTGATTCCCCTTGCGACCAGGGTATTGCCTTTCAAACCTCTTGGCACAGACACACTAAAGAACTGAAACCTTTGCACGGTACCTTGGAGAACTCAAAGCTTATACGTGGCGATACAACTTTCATTGCTGGCATATCGGAGTTGTCAGATACTGCCCAGGCCAGTATTCTTGTCGAACAAACACCCGTCAAACTGACAGCTCAGTTCCAAAGCCACAATGACGACATTAACTCCTCCTGAATCCACACCAACTTCGTCTCAAAACACTCTCGAACAAAGAACCGCACGCGCGAAGCAGATTCAAGAACGAATGCAAAGTTTACTCAAACTCATCAAAACCAGTTCTGACGCTTCCACAGAGATTCTTCAACACACCCTCTTCAACGACCTAACACGCGAAAATAGTGTCACAACTCTACATAAACCTTCTCCCCTCGATACCCTTGAACCTTCCCAGCCATTTTCGAAGGCCAAGTCCGATGATTTATACCAAGTTCTCGAAAATAGGTTCATTCACCAAAACTCCAACCACAACAACAATGAACATCGCGACCCGCCCTCAGGTCCCGCCACAGCTCCACAACGAAACCATTCCCGAAACACCAGCGACGGCGTCACCACAAAACTAAACACCATGGACCCAAACGACACAATACCACCACCACCAAACGACACAGTCACACCCCACTCTCCACAGCCATCACCGCCTCCACCACCACCAACCCCAACGCGTCGCCGTAAAAGCCACTTCCGCCTCGACTCTACATCCCCCACCACCCACCACTCACCACCGCAAAAACCCCTCGCCACCACAACCCTCTACATATCCGAAGACGAAGAATCCGTCGTCTGTTACGATGAACCCGCACACCTCATGATTGGCCGACCCGTCAGTATCCTCTCCCGATCCACGGGTCGGAGTTCCGGGTCCCGACGCGTGTTTAGTCAGAGGCGGAGGCGGAGGAGGAGGCGGAGGACGGAGGTTAGTGTGCATGTTGATTTGGGTGCTGGTGGTGGGGGTGAGGGTAGAGGGGGGAGGAGTCGGGCTGCGGTTGAGGAGTGGGAGGATGTGAATTCTCCTGTTGGGGTTGTTGGGGAGTGGAAGGGGTGGTTTGGGAAGCCGAGGACTGGGGAGGTGTGGGAGAAGCGGGGGAAGGGGGTTGGTGTTTATGTTGGGAGGAGTAGTGGTGGTGGAGCTGTTGAGGAGAAGGAGAAGGAGGAGGGGGGGAAGGGGGTTAGTCTTTTGAGGCAGGTTGGGAAGAGTTTGAAGAATTTGATTGTTGGGTCTGCACTTGGGACTGGGACTTTGGGTGGGTTGAGGAGACGTGGGAGTATGTTCTTTGATGATGTGAGTTGTTTCGTGGATATTCTAAGCTCCGCGTACTTATCAGTTGTGTTCAGATTCCTCCACCTCCACCAACACAACCAGACCCACCTTCCGTTCCTCCAATCCAAACACAAACACCTTCATTAACAAACGCAACATCACGGTCTGCCTCAGTCGCATCTCCAACTACGATACCATCAGTTCCATCTATGGTATGGACATTCTCAAACAGATCTGAAGCCGCACCTGCAATCCGACAAGAACCAACACCCCCACCGCCGCATCCTTCCGTCCCAGAAATCGAATACATTGGTCAAGCGAGACGGACAGGCCTTGCGTTAGGCGGTGAACGGAGTATGACTGTCAAAAGCCTTGGAATCACGCATCATAGCAGTATTGATCTGAGGCAGAGGAGTGAGAGTAATGAAGGGGTTGGGGCTTGGTGGAAGCATGCGCAAGTTGGTACGGCTTCAGCAAGTTCGGGGAGTGTTGGCGTGTTGGGATCACGGAATTTGAGGGCTGTTGGTGGTGGGGTTGGAGTGTTTTGAAGTTGACTGTTACTATTTTTCCATTTTTGGTTGCGTATATATACATGTGTTAATAATGGTTATATTTTTCGTTTATTTGAGATGTAGAGAACGGTGCGTTCATGTATAGACAGCGCACACTCGATGATTCCGGTTTCTGTCCTTTTTCAAACAACCGCACTGGATCGACGTTGTAAGCCATTACATTGGCTTTCAATACGTAAGGCCAGCGAAATAGAATTGCTACTGGAGGAGTTTTCTTTCATCATTTTGTATTATGGAGGGAAGAGAGGGAGGGGTGTTCGGCGTCAACAAGCGGCAGTGTAAGGCCAGCGACACCAGTTCCCGGGTCTGGTGCGCGCACACAGGCTCCACGGGAGAAATTCAAAAATATTTGTGATAATAGGAATACGTGCGGCGCACGCAGATTTAGTTATCACACTAAATAGAACAGATACTACACTTGATCTTAGCCAGGAAGGCTTGAGAGGATTGTGTTGGAAAATGAGGGAAAAGGAGAGTGGTTTTATACCCGTTTCGAGGATGCGCAGTCCGTAGTTTCATAGCAAAACGTAAACCGTGGTTGAGTCACGAAGTCCATCAGAACAATTTTAGTGCTCTTCAAAAATATGGGATTAATGTACGATCCAGATGTTTCTGCCGGTGTTTGGCTAATGGATTCTGGTCTGCGACGGTGTGTCGGGTCCATTATAGATTGAATGTTTCCACGGTCATTTTATTACCTAGATGAGCACTTTTAAACATAAGTTAAGAACGAACTCACTTTAAATAAGAGATTCAGCAAGAAAGCACTTTTCATTGTTGGTGTAACATTGACTGAACACCGCCACAGTTGTGTTTCTTGATCCGGTCCCACCTCATTTGTCCATCAAATCATGATGAACCATCTGAAACAAACTGATCCTCATGTGTGTCCAATGTAGTATTCACACCTCTGCTAAGGCAGTATTCGTTGCTAACCTTGCTCTTAGTATCGAGACAACATCAATCAATCTCATACCGACTTCCCAATGGTAAACAGCACAACCGTTTCCATACTCGGATTAACTCATCCTGTAAATAGCAATCAATGTCAAAGGCAAAGCGAACAGCCTTGCCTCCTCAAAAACCTCATAAGCTCTGAATCTTGTTTACCCACTGACAAGAACTGTCAATCACTTGCACTACCAAACGACAGTTCATCTCACTGTCAATTATGTCTCTATAGATATACTCCGGAGATGTCCCGACTATGCGTCTTCACACTGAAGCATTGTTAGTGCAAATGATCATGAAGTTCGAACCTACTGATATCAAATGACCCCACAAACCAGCCTCAAACATATCGATTGGGATTGTCCTTGCCGGTTGTTTCGTCATTGGTTGGGTGACATACTTGTTCACAACTACAATGAGAACCTCGGAGACGAAGCTCGTAATAGTAATGCTTGTAATTTGGTTCGTGGCCTGAGTGTTGTTGCAATAAGGTAAGCAACAGATGCGGCAAGGCGACGAGAACCCAAATGACAAACCTGAGTGTTGTTGCAATAAGGTAAGCAACAGATGCGGCAAGGCGACGAGAACCCAAATGACAAACTGGTAGATCATTATATTTAGAACTTCGATAATAAGAGAATCATTCATAAACAAAAGAGAATTACCCTGAGTGTTGTTGCAATAAGGTAAGCAACAGATGCGGCAAGGCGACGAGAACCCAAATGACAAACTGGTAGATACCAGTATCAAGAGGGGAGTCCCTTGCTTCTTATACACTCAAGGGAAAGGGAGAGATTTAAGGAATGATTAAATGGAGTGATTAAATGGACTTTCACTTGGTGTAAAAATAGTGGGAGGCACCAAGTGGACTGTGAGACACTGAGTGGACTGGAAACTAGATAGAAGAAAGATAACCCGGAAAGGAATTGTAGAAGATAAGCAGTATATCTCACACACCCCCCAAGACCTTATAGGGTTGATACGTCAAATTACCCAAATGCGTCTCGGCAGAACTCAAACTTGATCCAGCCCAGTCCTTTAGTCAGAATGTCAGCCAGCATTTTTTTGTCTGGCATATGTCCAACTGTGATCAAATGTTGTCTAACCAGGTCTCGGAGGAACATATACTTTACATCCATGTGTTTGGTTTTATGGCGTTGTGCTCCTTCCTCCAAATTGAAGACTGTGCCCTGATTATCACACCAAAGTCGAGTGGGGCCGTCTTGTGGGTATCCAAACCATGTGAGCATGTTGCGAACCCACACTAGTTCTTTTGCCACAGAACATGCAGCAATAACTTCTGCTGATACAGTTGAGTCTGCAACAATGGGTTGACGTTTGCTGAAGCTCAGTACTGCTGATTTTCCTATTCGAACCACAGCCCCTGTGGTGGATCGTCTTGTTGCAGCATCGCCTGCCCAATCAGCATCCCCAAATCCTTCTAGTAGAAACTCCGCTGGGCTTTCTGAACGACGGTAGATAAGTCCATAGTTTCGGGTGCCATTCAAGTCATTCAAGTATTCCAGCAGTTCCTGAGCTCGTTCCCAGTGAATTCGACGCGTTTTGGTTGTGTGTCGTGCAAGTTTACCTACAGCTTGCTGAATTGTGGGCCTGGTGATTGTGAGATATTGTAGCAGGCCAACAAGTCGATAATAGTTCTTTCCTGTGAGGAACTCAGTATCTAAGGCAGACGGATCGTCTGTTGCGTCAAATTTGGAGTCGTCTGTCTGACGCCAAGCTGTACGGCGTTTTCCATTCTCCAAGAATTCTGATAAGATTCCCTCAAGATACGCAGTTTGACTCATTGATGAAGCTCCATCTTTGAATTGAAATACTATGCTGATGAATTGGTCTACACATGGCTTAACAGTGAGTTCAAAGTGTTTTCCCAACTCCACTATCAACAATTCCAATTCCTTCTCAACATCCTTGTCTGCTGCAAAGAAGAAATCATCTGCCCATGTGAGCACATAGATAAAATGAGTCCTGCCTTCCTTGATGATTTCCTTCTTGAAGACTAACGGCTCATGTGGATTCCGAGTCATTCCTATTGATTCCAGAGCTCGATCTCGGTTTCGTTCCCACATGAGTGGAGCTTGTCTTTGACCATACATGGTCCGTAGCAACTCGAGAACTTTACCTCGGTCTTCTGGAGCCACTTCCATTCCCTGTGGGACTTTAACATACATGACCCTGTCCCGATCCGTAGTTAAATGTGCACCTTTTGCATCGCACTGACGAGTAACCATTCCACGCTCAGTGACTATTCGAGTGAGAATCTTCAGGGAGTTCATGTGTGGGGTACCTGAATATGTTTGGCTGAAGTCCACACCTTCTACTTGTCTCCTGCCATCCATACACAGGCGGGCTTTATATTGGGTTTCTCCAGTAATATCATTCTTCTTGATTTTGAGGACCCAAATAGTTCCCAGAGTGCGTGCACCTGGGGGAAGCCAAACCAGTTTCCAGACCTTAAGGCCCCAAAATTGCGAGAGTTCTTTCTCTATAGCAGCTCTCCATTTCTCATCTTTAAGCCCAGCTTGGATTGATGGCCCATCAAGAACTGAGAGTGCTAGTCCATATCTTTGACCCACACCTGTCAGAAAACGAACTTCATCAAGTTCTACTTCATCAAAGTCTTCTTCTTGAAGTAATAACGCAGTGGCACATGAGGCAAATCCAGCTACTCCTTCTGACAGCCCAGCAAATGCTTCAAATGTATTCTGGGAACCACAGAATGCTGCCAGACCTTGTAGTGGAATAAAACTTTTATCCTTAGCATCATGCTTTGGTACAACAGGAGGAGACGAAGCATATGATGGGGTTGATTTGTTGTAGTGACGTGAGCGACGATCCTTGTTGGACTTTGGTGAAGACAGTGTTTCCATGCAGATTTCTTGGAAAGGGTCTTGAAAGGCTGCGGGGTTTCGCGCGAGGGCAGCGAGCGCGGCGGATTTTGCAGGCGGCGAAGACGGCAAACACACACCTGACGCAGCGGCAACGTTAGAAACGGATTTTGCAGGCGGCGAAGACGGCGAACACACACCTGACGCAGCGGCAACGTTAGAAACGGATTTTGCAGGCGGCGAAGACGGCGAACACACACCTGACGCAGCGGCAACGTTTGCTGAATCTTCAAATCCGTCATTGCCCAGTATCTTACTGAATGCCGGCATAGTTGTGTTTGAGCGCAATGTACGTCGAGGTGCAGGTGTTGGAGTTGCAGGTGTGTCCTCTTCTTCTGATTCTGAATCGCCGTCTACAACATTAACATCCACTTGGCTAGGCGGTGTTGCTGTCGCTGGAGTTTCTGCTGGAGTTCCATAATCTGATGGTGTTGATGGTTGATCAAGGGATGGTGTTGGAGATAGGATTGCGTGAGGTTGTGTTGCAGTTGAAGATACATCTCTCTCCACTTCATTGATGACAACTGATTCAGATGTTTCATCATTCGTAAGCACCCCCCATGATCGTCGGCGTTCCAAGTTGTCTTGAATGGTTTCAGGGTCATGAGGAAATCCAGTGTCATCTCTGAAGTCAGACCAGCTGAGAGATCGAATAGGTGCAGAAAGAGGTTCATGAGTTCCGGGATGGAAGTGATCTTCCCTGAAATACACATCCCTTCCAACCATGATGGATGTGGCATCATTATCAACGGTAAGACATCGGTATCCTGGATGTTCCCGGCGAGGTTGCCATGGATAGTTGGAGTGGCCAATGTAGCGTCCTCGGACAGCACGTGGACTGACTTTCCCATCTATGTAGTTCTTGGGTAGTACACGAATGTACATTGTCTGGAACATTGTCTTAAGATCGCGAACAGTTGGCTTCTTTCCAAAGAGTGCTTGATGAGGGGTGATAGTGTGATCACTGTGGAGGAAACTGTTGTAGATTTGGCACTGGTTGTTCATTCCATCAACCCAAAGATTGGTAGGAGCGTTTGCCCTTATTTGTAGAGCACGGTGTCTGCCCATTGCAATGCCATGCCAGCCTTCCTCCATACCCAAAGATTCAGGCTCTGCTGTACCAGTGTTGATGAATGACACACCATTCTCCTCACACATGTCCAGAAACCATTGAGGGTGGTTTTCACCACCTTTGTCCAGAAACCATGATTTCACTTTCTGTCCAGTTGTTCGTTCCAACCATCTCCAGGACCATTGCAAATGTTTTGCAGCTTTGCCTTTACTGTCTACTCCAAACCCAAAGCGATACCCAAGTGCGTTTGGAACAGTGAACGATATCCAATATTTACTACCTCCAAGTGAGACATTTGAAAATACCATTAGATCCATAGTTACGACTGCCAGGAGGTCATCTGGGACATATTGTGCTCCTTTAGATCTAGAATGTGGTAAACGGGGCAGTTTTCCAAGAATACATGCCTCACAGGGACAAGACCCATTCACCAGTGCTTCAGCATCAAGATCAAGACCATCCACAGCCTTGAGACAAAAAGTTCTCTCCAGCTGACCATCACCAATATGAGTGCGATTGTGCCAAATATGATTTTGAGTAGAGAAAGTCTGAGGCTTAGGTTTCTTTGCAGCAGCTAGTCCAAGATTGTTGGTTGGATTAACAGGTGATTTGATCACAAGTGGAAAAAGTCCTTTGTCTCCAACACCTTTTGCAACTACAGTACGAGATTTGTTTGCAGGAAAGTGACCAATATTGACTGACATATCGTTGTGATCAAATAGCACATCAAACTTGTTCTTAGTTGTTATGTCCCAGACACTGAGAAGATTATGGTTGGCTGCAGGTATATACTCAATTGGAGGTGTTGTATATATCTCAGAGATTGCTGTGGTGCCTGAAATTACTCCTTCTCTCCCAGGACCAACAATCTTTGCGCCGCTGATTCCTCCATAAACAGTGGCTGAGCGCGAGGATACATCAAACATTGGATCATTTCCAAGGGATCCAGTTGCTGCAGAGTCAACATTGACAGTTATAGTTTTGGTTGAGACAAGAGAGTAGGCATCAATATCGTTGTTTATTTCGATGACCACAAATGCTTCTCCCAAGTTGCTGCCACCTGTATTTCTTCCTGGTTGAGCAACTGACTTGACCATCACCAGTGGAAGAGGCTTGCCTTGCTGATCCAGTCTCCCAATAGCCATAGTTTTACACGCAATAGCTGCTGCCACTCCAGCAGCTGTAGAGAAAGTAACCCAACCAAGGCCAAGAGTCTTTCCTTGACCAAGGGACACTCGTCCTGTTGGACCAAATCGAGACATTGCATTCTTCACTGCTTCCTCAGAAATTCCAGGGGGTAAGTTTCTGACAAAGACTTCATTGGGATCTCTATCGCGAGCATCACGATCACGTTGGCCACGGCCACCTGAACGCTGACCAGAAGTGACATGATGATGTTGTGACGATGGTTGCACAGTAGACTGAGAGGAAGTGTTTGCTTGAAGAGCTGAACCTACTTGACGAGTGTCATCGTCTCCACGTTGTGCAGCAAGCTGTTTGAGGAATGCAGATCTTGCAGCCAGAAAATCAACCATTTCCACAATAGTATTGCGAGGAGCAGCAACACCAGCATTGTCAACATTGCGACGGAATGAATCGACCAAGTCCACAGCAGTGTCAGGATGAAGACCAAGACGTGCTCTTTCACCCCATCTTGTTTGAGTGACATTAATATCAGCGGCTGCTGGGAAACCATCCAAAGATAACTCATACTGGACTTGAGCAAGTCTTTCCATGTATTGGAGTGCAGATTCATGAGATAGTTGCTTTGGGCGATCCATCAAAGCCTTTCGAGTATCAATACTAGACGTGGTATGATGGTCAATTTCACGGAGAAAAGTTGTCCATTGTTGATGTGGCGTTTGAGGATTCGCTGGATTCACCACAAAATACTTTGCCAGATCGTCATCAAGAAACTTCACCAGTCCACCACGAAGAATATCATTATATTGATTGTGAATCATAGTCTGAGTGTTGAGATCTTTCCAATCTTCACGAGCTGGGATTGAAGGTAAAGCTGGTTGGTAGTTGGCATCACCAGGGGTACCAACAGCTACCACAGCAGCAACTGCTGCAATTCGAGTTGCTGGGAATTCAGCCGCAGTTGGGGCTGGAAAATCAGTGGTAAAACGATCCATTCCCTTGGCATTGAGATGATTTGGCCGCACCATACCCTTTCCAGGTTCCAGAGCATTGAGTGCAAAACTGGCTGTCTGAAGGAATTTGTGAAAGTGAGTGGCTGCATTGGCGCGAGACAATTTTCCAGCTGGAACAGTGTTGGTTCGAGTGGACATTGTAAGAAGAGAAGGCTGGAGTCGAGCAAAGACAAAGAGTAATCCAGCAAATAGAAGCGAGGTGTAGAGCTGTTGAGACTCTTAATCAATGAGAACCTCGGAGACGAAGCTCAAATGACAAACTGGTAGATCATTATATTTAGAACTTCGATAATAAGAGAATCATTCATAAACAAAAGAGAATTACCCTGAGTGTTGTTGCAATAAGGTAAGCAACAGATGCGGCAAGGCGACGAGAACCCAAATGACAAACTGGTAGATCATTATATTTAGAACTTCGATAATAAGAGAATCATTCATAAACAAAAGAGAATTACCCTGAGTGTTGTTGCAATAAGGTAAGCAACAGATGCGGCAAGGCGACGAGAACCCAAATGACAAACTGGTAGATACCAGTATCAAGAGGGGAGTCCCTTGCTTCTTATACACTCAAGGGAAAGGGAGAGATTTAAGGAATGATTAAATGGAGTGATTAAATGGACTTTCACTTGGTGTAAAAATAGTGGGAGGCACCAAGTGGACTGTGAGACACTGAGTGGACTGGAAACTAGATAGAAGAAAGATAACCCGGAAAGGAATTGTAGAAGATAAGCAGTATATCTCACACACCCCCCAAGACCTTATAGGGTTGATACGTCAAATTACCCAAATGCGTCTCGGCAGAACTCAAACTTGATCCAGCCCAGTCCTTTAGTCAGAATGTCAGCCAGCATTTTTTTGTCTGGCATATGTCCAACTGTGATCAAATGTTGTCTAACCAGGTCTCGGAGGAACATATACTTTACATCCATGTGTTTGGTTTTATGGCGTTGTGCTCCTTCCTCCAAATTGAAGACTGTGCCCTGATTATCACACCAAAGTCGAGTGGGGCCGTCTTGTGGGTATCCAAACCATGTGAGCATGTTGCGAACCCACACTAGTTCTTTTGCCACAGAACATGCAGCAATAACTTCTGCTGATACAGTTGAGTCTGCAACAATGGGTTGACGTTTGCTGAAGCTCAGTACTGCTGATTTTCCTATTCGAACCACAGCCCCTGTGGTGGATCGTCTTGTTGCAGCATCGCCTGCCCAATCAGCATCCCCAAATCCTTCTAGTAGAAACTCCGCTGGGCTTTCTGAACGACGGTAGATAAGTCCATAGTTTCGGGTGCCATTCAAGTCATTCAAGTATTCCAGCAGTTCCTGAGCTCGTTCCCAGTGAATTCGACGCGTTTTGGTTGTGTGTCGTGCAAGTTTACCTACAGCTTGCTGAATTGTGGGCCTGGTGATTGTGAGATATTGTAGCAGGCCAACAAGTCGATAATAGTTCTTTCCTGTGAGGAACTCAGTATCTAAGGCAGACGGATCGTCTGTTGCGTCAAATTTGGAGTCGTCTGTCTGACGCCAAGCTGTACGGCGTTTTCCATTCTCCAAGAATTCTGATAAGATTCCCTCAAGATACGCAGTTTGACTCATTGATGAAGCTCCATCTTTGAATTGAAATACTATGCTGATGAATTGGTCTACACATGGCTTAACAGTGAGTTCAAAGTGTTTTCCCAACTCCACTATCAACAATTCCAATTCCTTCTCAACATCCTTGTCTGCTGCAAAGAAGAAATCATCTGCCCATGTGAGCACATAGATAAAATGAGTCCTGCCTTCCTTGATGATTTCCTTCTTGAAGACTAACGGCTCATGTGGATTCCGAGTCATTCCTATTGATTCCAGAGCTCGATCTCGGTTTCGTTCCCACATGAGTGGAGCTTGTCTTTGACCATACATGGTCCGTAGCAACTCGAGAACTTTACCTCGGTCTTCTGGAGCCACTTCCATTCCCTGTGGGACTTTAACATACATGACCCTGTCCCGATCCGTAGTTAAATGTGCACCTTTTGCATCGCACTGACGAGTAACCATTCCACGCTCAGTGACTATTCGAGTGAGAATCTTCAGGGAGTTCATGTGTGGGGTACCTGAATATGTTTGGCTGAAGTCCACACCTTCTACTTGTCTCCTGCCATCCATACACAGGCGGGCTTTATATTGGGTTTCTCCAGTAATATCATTCTTCTTGATTTTGAGGACCCAAATAGTTCCCAGAGTGCGTGCACCTGGGGGAAGCCAAACCAGTTTCCAGACCTTAAGGCCCCAAAATTGCGAGAGTTCTTTCTCTATAGCAGCTCTCCATTTCTCATCTTTAAGCCCAGCTTGGATTGATGGCCCATCAAGAACTGAGAGTGCTAGTCCATATCTTTGACCCACACCTGTCAGAAAACGAACTTCATCAAGTTCTACTTCATCAAAGTCTTCTTCTTGAAGTAATAACGCAGTGGCACATGAGGCAAATCCAGCTACTCCTTCTGACAGCCCAGCAAATGCTTCAAATGTATTCTGGGAACCACAGAATGCTGCCAGACCTTGTAGTGGAATAAAACTTTTATCCTTAGCATCATGCTTTGGTACAACAGGAGGAGACGAAGCATATGATGGGGTTGATTTGTTGTAGTGACGTGAGCGACGATCCTTGTTGGACTTTGGTGAAGACAGTGTTTCCATGCAGATTTCTTGGAAAGGGTCTTGAAAGGCTGCGGGGTTTCGCGCGAGGGCAGCGAGCGCGGCGGATTTTGCAGGCGGCGAAGACGGCAAACACACACCTGACGCAGCGGCAACGTTAGAAACGGATTTTGCAGGCGGCGAAGACGGCGAACACACACCTGACGCAGCGGCAACGTTAGAAACGGATTTTGCAGGCGGCGAAGACGGCGAACACACACCTGACGCAGCGGCAACGTTTGCTGAATCTTCAAATCCGTCATTGCCCAGTATCTTACTGAATGCCGGCATAGTTGTGTTTGAGCGCAATGTACGTCGAGGTGCAGGTGTTGGAGTTGCAGGTGTGTCCTCTTCTTCTGATTCTGAATCGCCGTCTACAACATTAACATCCACTTGGCTAGGCGGTGTTGCTGTCGCTGGAGTTTCTGCTGGAGTTCCATAATCTGATGGTGTTGATGGTTGATCAAGGGATGGTGTTGGAGATAGGATTGCGTGAGGTTGTGTTGCAGTTGAAGATACATCTCTCTCCACTTCATTGATGACAACTGATTCAGATGTTTCATCATTCGTAAGCACCCCCCATGATCGTCGGCGTTCCAAGTTGTCTTGAATGGTTTCAGGGTCATGAGGAAATCCAGTGTCATCTCTGAAGTCAGACCAGCTGAGAGATCGAATAGGTGCAGAAAGAGGTTCATGAGTTCCGGGATGGAAGTGATCTTCCCTGAAATACACATCCCTTCCAACCATGATGGATGTGGCATCATTATCAACGGTAAGACATCGGTATCCTGGATGTTCCCGGCGAGGTTGCCATGGATAGTTGGAGTGGCCAATGTAGCGTCCTCGGACAGCACGTGGACTGACTTTCCCATCTATGTAGTTCTTGGGTAGTACACGAATGTACATTGTCTGGAACATTGTCTTAAGATCGCGAACAGTTGGCTTCTTTCCAAAGAGTGCTTGATGAGGGGTGATAGTGTGATCACTGTGGAGGAAACTGTTGTAGATTTGGCACTGGTTGTTCATTCTTGGTGGTTGGCATGAAGTCTTCTGCACGAATGGGATGCTTTTCTGGTCTGAACCACGTTCCACGGATCTTGAGGTCTTCTTTAGAGGTGGAGAGGTCTGTGGCTGGGTTACGTAGCTGTATGTTGATGTTTGGGAGGTTGGGGATGTAGCAGTACATGGGGTCGTCCAGGAGGCGTCTGAATTGGGCCTCACTGTTGCAGATGATGTAGCCGGTGGGAGTTTTGGCTTTGGAGTAGATGTGGACGTCCTCGACTTCCTCCTTGAGCACGTTGTAGATGAAGTCGCTGATTTCGTCTTCGATGGTGGTTCGGTGATAGTTGCTGAGGTCAAGGTGGGTGAGGCCGAGTGCGACAATGGTGAATGGGTTGGTTGGGCGGGTTCGTTGTGCAAAGGGGAGTGAGTAGATGATCTGTTGGTTGGTTAGTTTCCCAGTTTGTGTTGTTTGTTTGGAGTGCACTTGTCTTACCCTCTTGGCGTCGTCCTTGTTGCACAGCAGTGTCGTGTACTCGCGGTGGGGTGTCACAGTTGCATGGGCACCAGCGTCGACTAATGCAGCTTGGATCCTGGCAGACGACTTGGACAGGCTGTTTGTGTCGCCAAACGTGTAGTCGCATAGGTCTGCGTGGTAGATGTCAATGGTATATTGGTTGGTCATCGTGGTTGTCTGGTTGAGTGGTGGGAGAGGGCATTTTGGTGCTTGCTTTTGTGTCCCTTTCTCTTTCCACCCCTTGTTGCGTATTTCCCGCCCTTTGCGCAGTTCCCACAGACTGCGCATTTTGGTTTTGCGCTTTTGGTTTGTTATTGTTCTACTTTGTTCTTTATTTGTTTTTTGTCTGTCACTTCCTTTCGTTTCATTCTTTCTTTCCCTCTCGTCCTTCTTTGTGTCTTTATTGTTTTGTTTGTTCTTTTTTGTTTCTACAGTGTTTGGTATGGAAGTTGAAAAGTGTTTATTGTGATGTTGAGTTGTAGGTGTTAATAAACGTCGGGTGTTGCCTCGTCTGTATTGACTGTCATCCTGATGTTGGCTGTTTCGCCTTTTGCTGCGTGGTGTTGTCCCTTCCGCGTTGGTTGGCGCCAGCATTGAGTTCCTGTCATGTTGGTAGGTTGTGTATGGCTGTTGCGCCTCCTTCGACGGTCCCTCACTTTCCTTCCAGTGCGTTTTGTGTAGCTGTTGTGCCTGTTGTCGTTTCGCGTTGTGGAGGGGTAGGTGTGTTATTCCATTTCTTGTGTCTGGTATTGCTGGTAGGTCTGTTTCGACCGTTCCGTTTCGTTTTGTTGTGGTTATGGTTCCTAGGCTGTTGTTGTTGAGGTGATGGGTTGTTAGTATTTGTGTTGGGTTGTTGGGGTTGGTTTGTTTGGGGGTTGGTGACGCGCGTCTCCTCGCTTCGTGTCTCCTCGGGGCTCCTGTTTCGGGCTTCGCTGTTCCGCAGTCAACTACTCGACTTTCCCGCTGTTTCGCGGCTGTTTCGCTCCGTTGGCGTTGTTGTTTCAACCCCAGTGCGACTCCTCTTCCTTCGCTCCCTGTCCCCAAAACTTCCTCAGCCTCCGCACGTCTCCGCTCTGTGATCCAAGCGACCAACACGGCAGACACGCGGAGGTGGGACTGCGTCTTTTCGTGCATTGTGTCGTTGTTTGGTTGCGGTTTCAGTCTCCGAGAAAGTTTTTTTTCCCATGATTTCACTTTCTGTCCAGTTGTTCGTTCCAACCATCTCCAGGACCATTGCAAATGTTTTGCAGCTTTGCCTTTACTGTCTACTCCAAACCCAAAGCGATACCCAAGTGCGTTTGGAACAGTGAACGATATCCAATATTTACTACCTCCAAGTGAGACATTTGAAAATACCATTAGATCCATAGTTACGACTGCCAGGAGGTCATCTGGGACATATTGTGCTCCTTTAGATCTAGAATGTGGTAAACGGGGCAGTTTTCCAAGAATACATGCCTCACAGGGACAAGACCCATTCACCAGTGCTTCAGCATCAAGATCAAGACCATCCACAGCCTTGAGACGAAAAGTTCTCTCCAGCTGACCATCACCAATATGAGTGCGATTGTGCCAAATATGATTTTGAGTAGAGAAAGTCTGAGGCTTAGGTTTCTTTGCAGCAGCTAGTCCAAGATTGTTGGTTGGATTAACAGGTGATTTGATCACAAGTGGAAAAAGTCCTTTGTCTCCAACACCTTTTGCAACTACAGTACGAGATTTGTTTGCAGGAAAGTGACCAATATTGACTGACATATCGTTGTGATCAAATAGCACATCAAACTTGTTCTTAGTTGTTATGTCCCAGACACTGAGAAGATTATGGTTGGCTGCAGGTATATACTCAATTGGAGGTGTTGTATATATCTCAGAGATTGCTGTGGTGCCTGAAATTACTCCTTCTCTCCCAGGACCAACAATCTTTGCGCCGCTGATTCCTCCATAAACAGTGGCTGAGCGCGAGGATACATCAAACATTGGATCATTTCCAAGGGATCCAGTTGCTGCAGAGTCAACATTGACAGTTATAGTTTTGGTTGAGACAAGAGAGTAGGCATCAATATCGTTGTTTATTTCGATGACCACAAATGCTTCTCCCAAGTTGCTGCCACCTGTATTTCTTCCTGGTTGAGCAACTGACTTGACCATCACCAGTGGAAGAGGCTTGCCTTGCTGATCCAGTCTCCCAATAGCCATAGTTTTACACGCAATAGCTGCTGCCACTCCAGCAGCTGTAGAGAAAGTAACCCAACCAAGGCCAAGAGTCTTTCCTTGACCAAGGGACACTCGTCCTGTTGGACCAAATCGAGACATTGCATTCTTCACTGCTTCCTCAGAAATTCCAGGGGGTAAGTTTCTGACAAAGACTTCATTGGGATCTCTATCGCGAGCATCACGATCACGTTGGCCACGGCCACCTGAACGCTGACCAGAAGTGACATGATGATGTTGTGACGATGGTTGCACAGTAGACTGAGAGGAAGTGTTTGCTTGAAGAGCTGAACCTACTTGACGAGTGTCATCGTCTCCACGTTGTGCAGCAAGCTGTTTGAGGAATGCAGATCTTGCAGCCAGAAAATCAACCATTTCCACAATAGTATTGCGAGGAGCAGCAACACCAGCATTGTCAACATTGCGACGGAATGAATCGACCAAGTCCACAGCAGTGTCAGGATGAAGACCAAGACGTGCTCTTTCACCCCATCTTGTTTGAGTGACATTAATATCAGCGGCTGCTGGGAAACCATCCAAAGATAACTCATACTGGACTTGAGCAAGTCTTTCCATGTATTGGAGTGCAGATTCATGAGATAGTTGCTTTGGGCGATCCATCAAAGCCTTTCGAGTATCAATACTAGACGTGGTATGATGGTCAATTTCACGGAGAAAAGTTGTCCATTGTTGATGTGGCGTTTGAGGATTCGCTGGATTCACCACAAAATACTTTGCCAGATCGTCATCAAGAAACTTCACCAGTCCACCACGAAGAATATCATTATATTGATTGTGAATCATAGTCTGAGTGTTGAGATCTTTCCAATCTTCACGAGCTGGGATTGAAGGTAAAGCTGGTTGGTAGTTGGCATCACCAGGGGTACCAACAGCTACCACAGCAGCAACTGCTGCAATTCGAGTTGCTGGGAATTCAGCCGCAGTTGGGGCTGGAAAATCAGTGGTAAAACGATCCATTCCCTTGGCATTGAGATGATTTGGCCGCACCATACCCTTTCCAGGTTCCAGAGCATTGAGTGCAAAACTGGCTGTCTGAAGGAATTTGTGAAAGTGAGTGGCTGCATTGGCGCGAGACAATTTTCCAGCTGGAACAGTGTTGGTTCGAGTGGACATTGTAAGAAGAGAAGGCTGGAGTCGAGCAAAGACAAAGAGTAATCCAGCAAATAGAAGCGAGGTGTAGAGCTGTTGAGACTCTTAATCAATGAGAACCTCGGAGACGAAGCTCAAATGACAAACTGGTAGATCATTATATTTAGAACTTCGATAATAAGAGAATCATTCATAAACAAAAGAGAATTACCCTGAGTGTTGTTGCAATAAGGTAAGCAACAGATGCGGCAAGGCGACGAGAACCCAAATGACAAACTGGTAGATCATTATATTTAGAACTTCGATAATAAGAGAATCATTCATAAACAAAAGAGAATTACCCTGAGTGTTGTTGCAATAAGGTAAGCAACAGATGCGGCAAGGCGACGAGAACCCAAATGACAAACTGGTAGATACCAGTATCAAGAGGGGAGTCCCTTGCTTCTTATACACTCAAGGGAAAGGGAGAGATTTAAGGAATGATTAAATGGAGTGATTAAATGGACTTTCACTTGGTGTAAAAATAGTGGGAGGCACCAAGTGGACTGTGAGACACTGAGTGGACTGGAAACTAGATAGAAGAAAGATAACCCGGAAAGGAATTGTAGAAGATAAGCAGTATATCTCACACACCCCCCAAGACCTTATAGGGTTGATACGTCAAATTACCCAAATGCGTCTCGGCAGAACTCAAACTTGATCCAGCCCAGTCCTTTAGTCAGAATGTCAGCCAGCATTTTTTTGTCTGGCATATGTCCAACTGTGATCAAATGTTGTCTAACCAGGTCTCGGAGGAACATATACTTTACATCCATGTGTTTGGTTTTATGGCGTTGTGCTCCTTCCTCCAAATTGAAGACTGTGCCCTGATTATCACACCAAAGTCGAGTGGGGCCGTCTTGTGGGTATCCAAACCATGTGAGCATGTTGCGAACCCACACTAGTTCTTTTGCCACAGAACATGCAGCAATAACTTCTGCTGATACAGTTGAGTCTGCAACAATGGGTTGACGTTTGCTGAAGCTCAGTACTGCTGATTTTCCTATTCGAACCACAGCCCCTGTGGTGGATCGTCTTGTTGCAGCATCGCCTGCCCAATCAGCATCCCCAAATCCTTCTAGTAGAAACTCCGCTGGGCTTTCTGAACGACGGTAGATAAGTCCATAGTTTCGGGTGCCATTCAAGTCATTCAAGTATTCCAGCAGTTCCTGAGCTCGTTCCCAGTGAATTCGACGCGTTTTGGTTGTGTGTCGTGCAAGTTTACCTACAGCTTGCTGAATTGTGGGCCTGGTGATTGTGAGATATTGTAGCAGGCCAACAAGTCGATAATAGTTCTTTCCTGTGAGGAACTCAGTATCTAAGGCAGACGGATCGTCTGTTGCGTCAAATTTGGAGTCGTCTGTCTGACGCCAAGCTGTACGGCGTTTTCCATTCTCCAAGAATTCTGATAAGATTCCCTCAAGATACGCAGTTTGACTCATTGATGAAGCTCCATCTTTGAATTGAAATACTATGCTGATGAATTGGTCTACACATGGCTTAACAGTGAGTTCAAAGTGTTTTCCCAACTCCACTATCAACAATTCCAATTCCTTCTCAACATCCTTGTCTGCTGCAAAGAAGAAATCATCTGCCCATGTGAGCACATAGATAAAATGAGTCCTGCCTTCCTTGATGATTTCCTTCTTGAAGACTAACGGCTCATGTGGATTCCGAGTCATTCCTATTGATTCCAGAGCTCGATCTCGGTTTCGTTCCCACATGAGTGGAGCTTGTCTTTGACCATACATGGTCCGTAGCAACTCGAGAACTTTACCTCGGTCTTCTGGAGCCACTTCCATTCCCTGTGGGACTTTAACATACATGACCCTGTCCCGATCCGTAGTTAAATGTGCACCTTTTGCATCGCACTGACGAGTAACCATTCCACGCTCAGTGACTATTCGAGTGAGAATCTTCAGGGAGTTCATGTGTGGGGTACCTGAATATGTTTGGCTGAAGTCCACACCTTCTACTTGTCTCCTGCCATCCATACACAGGCGGGCTTTATATTGGGTTTCTCCAGTAATATCATTCTTCTTGATTTTGAGGACCCAAATAGTTCCCAGAGTGCGTGCACCTGGGGGAAGCCAAACCAGTTTCCAGACCTTAAGGCCCCAAAATTGCGAGAGTTCTTTCTCTATAGCAGCTCTCCATTTCTCATCTTTAAGCCCAGCTTGGATTGATGGCCCATCAAGAACTGAGAGTGCTAGTCCATATCTTTGACCCACACCTGTCAGAAAACGAACTTCATCAAGTTCTACTTCATCAAAGTCTTCTTCTTGAAGTAATAACGCAGTGGCACATGAGGCAAATCCAGCTACTCCTTCTGACAGCCCAGCAAATGCTTCAAATGTATTCTGGGAACCACAGAATGCTGCCAGACCTTGTAGTGGAATAAAACTTTTATCCTTAGCATCATGCTTTGGTACAACAGGAGGAGACGAAGCATATGATGGGGTTGATTTGTTGTAGTGACGTGAGCGACGATCCTTGTTGGACTTTGGTGAAGACAGTGTTTCCATGCAGATTTCTTGGAAAGGGTCTTGAAAGGCTGCGGGGTTTCGCGCGAGGGCAGCGAGCGCGGCGGATTTTGCAGGCGGCGAAGACGGCAAACACACACCTGACGCAGCGGCAACATTAGAAACGGATTTTGCAGGCGGCGAAGACGGCGAACACACACCTGACGCAGCGGCAACGTTAGAAACGGATTTTGCAGGCGGCGAAGACGGCGAACACACACCTGACGCAGCGGCAACGTTTGCTGAATCTTCAAATCCGTCATTGCCCAGTATCTTACTGAATGCCGGCATAGTTGTGTTTGAGCGCAATGTACGTCGAGGTGCAGGTGTTGGAGTTGCAGGTGTGTCCTCTTCTTCTGATTCTGAATCGCCGTCTACAACATTAACATCCACTTGGCTAGGCGGTGTTGCTGTCGCTGGAGTTTCTGCTGGAGTTCCATAATCTGATGGTGTTGATGGTTGATCAAGGGATGGTGTTGGAGATAGGATTGCGTGAGGTTGTGTTGCAGTTGAAGATACATCTCTCTCCACTTCATTGATGACAACTGATTCAGATGTTTCATCATTCGTAAGCACCCCCCATGATCGTCGGCGTTCCAAGTTGTCTTGAATGGTTTCAGGGTCATGAGGAAATCCAGTGTCATCTCTGAAGTCAGACCAGCTGAGAGATCGAATAGGTGCAGAAAGAGGTTCATGAGTTCCGGGATGGAAGTGATCTTCCCTGAAATACACATCCCTTCCAACCATGATGGATGTGGCATCATTATCAACGGTAAGACATCGGTATCCTGGATGTTCCCGGCGAGGTTGCCATGGATAGTTGGAGTGGCCAATGTAGCGTCCTCGGACAGCACGTGGACTGACTTTCCCATCTATGTAGTTCTTGGGTAGTACACGAATGTACATTGTCTGGAACATTGTCTTAAGATCGCGAACAGTTGGCTTCTTTCCAAAGAGTGCTTGATGAGGGGTGATAGTGTGATCACTGTGGAGGAAACTGTTGTAGATTTGGCACTGGTTGTTCATTCCATCAACCCAAAGATTGGTAGGAGCGTTTGCCCTTATTTGTAGAGCACGGTGTCTGCCCATTGCAATGCCATGCCAGCCTTCCTCCATACCCAAAGATTCAGGCTCTGCTGTACCAGTGTTGATGAATGACACACCATTCTCCTCACACATGTCCAGAAACCATTGAGGGTGGTTTTCACCACCTTTGTCCAGAAACCATGATTTCACTTTCTTTTTTTTTTTGAGTAAGAGGTCCTTGCCTCGCTTTATTTAAGAATAAAACAAATCACTGGTGTGCTTTCCAAGTCCATCCCCCAACAATACGGCTCTGGCCCGCCCAAATGGCATTTTATATACAATCCCTTCAACAAATCGACCCCTTCAACTCTTCCTTCCCCCATGTCTTCCCTCCCCCAGTGTACTTGTTTCTGGCCACTTGTTATTCCATTTCCTCCCCTCCTCCGTTTTCCTGCATTGCTTCCCACTCTAAGTTTCCATTGTCGAGTGTCTCCTCTTGTCTGTTTTCTGTAGTTCTTCCTTCTGCTTGTTCTTGGTTTGCTGTTCTGGTCTTTGGTGCTTGTTGTCGTCGTTGTCGACGGTGGTCATGCTTCTCTCTTCTTCGCTTAATTCTTTCTTTGATTCTTTCTCTGTCTTCATCCATGTTTTTCTTGTTTTTCTGTCTGTTCTGCCTTGTGGCTGGTTCTACATATTCTGTTTCCACTGGGGTGTTTGATTCATATGAGTCTCTTGCTGTCTTGGAGATTTCAGTCATTCCTGGCCTTAATATTTTAGTCCCTTTCTTGTGTTCTGTGAATAGTTTTATGGCTCTCATTCGTTGTGTTATTCTTGGGCTGCACACGTGATAGCCATTTTGGTCTACATTATCTTCGTTTCTCTCTTGGCATGTGAGACATCGTATACTCTGTTCTAGTTCTTGCCTCTTTGTGATGGGTTTGGCTGGTATGTGCTTTCTTGGTTTCTTTTTTGTTTTTTTGGTGGGTTGTTTTGTTTCCTCTTTCTGCTTTGGGGGTTCGTTGCTTCTGCGTCTGTCTCAGGAGTTCTGTTTCCTGTGTCAGGTTGGGTTTGGGCCTGTGTCTGGTTATGGTCTTGGGTGTTTATTTCCTTGTTCTCTGTTTCTTCACTGTCCATCGTTGTTATTGCTGTTGAGGGTTTTTTCCAGTTTCTTTTCATGTCACTTGTTATTCTTGGCACTGCGATTGTTTGTTCCCATTCTACTGTTATATCACATCTCTTTTTCCAGAGTCCTCTAACCCCTTCTGTTAATGTTTTCATTCCCTGGATGATAGTTGTTCTTGCTTGTGGTTTGTTCATACCTATATGTGCAGTGAGCAGTTCTATGAGCACTGTGGGCACTATGCCTTCTAGGATTTTTTCCACTCTGAAGTTGTTGATTTTATGCTGCAGGGCCATTTCTGTTCTAGTTACATCTCTTCCGTCCAGTTGTTATACCATGGAGAGACTAGGTTTTCAAGGGGGGTTTTCCAGCCTCCTGTTTTCTTGTTTCCCCTTTGATCTGCTATTGCTGCCATTTGCTGTATCATGTTCCTGAACAGTGTAACTCGTTCCTCTTTGAAGGCTGGGCACGTCATTACGTGTTCATCTGTTTCTTTCTGGCCTGTCATACATACTTTGCATGTGTTGTCTTTGTGGATGTTGGGTAATCTTTGGTGGAGGCGTGCCTGCACTGGGCGCAGGTGGTGAGCAGTCATTACGTTGTAGTGAATTGCTGCTGATTCTCCCCTGGAGGTTCTTGGTGTTGATGGTTTTCTTCCGCATGTCATTATTGTCAATGTGAGATCAAGGTCTGTTTCCTCTATTTGGTTTGCAATGTGACGGAAGGCGTGTTGTTGTTCCCATGCTACGTATGCTTCTAGTTTGTCTATCTCTTTAAGGCTTTGCCAAGTTTGTCCTTCAATAGTAGTGTTTTCTGTGGCGACCATGAATCTCAGAATGCTCTGGTGTTCCAGGTTGATGGTCATTGTTTCAGCTGTTCTCCCTTTGTTGGCGTTTGTATCTGCTTTATCATTGCCTTCTTTGTCGTCGCCTTCTGTTTTGGAGTGTCCGGTCACTTTCTCGAACTCAATTTGTCTCCCTTCTTTGAGTAGGTCTTGTATGAGCTGGGCCATGATGGTTACTTGGGTAATGCAAGATTTTTCCATCAGTTTCCTTGCAGTTATGAAACCTCCAGTTTCTACTAGTTCTTGTCCATCTTGGACCACTGAGGCGTTATCAATTTTTATGATTGTTTTCCCTGTTTTGGCCCCAACCATGGCTGCAATGGCAGCCATTGCTTCTGGGAGTTTGGATGATGCCCACCCGTTAACTTTTGCTGCAAACTCTCTTCCTTTACTGGGTCCTTCTGTGCATATACCTCCGGCGCCCATTGCTTCTGTTGTTCTGGATCCGTCTGTAAACACGATGCATGTCTCGTCTGTGTTTGATGTTACTCTGATTCCCAGACTGTTAAGGAGGTTCTGACTTGCTTTCAAATATTTTCCTGCAATGTTGGTTTGTTCCAGGTGTTGCTTTTCCTGTGGTGGGTTTTCAAGTACTGTTTCTGGCATCAATCTGGCTCCATTGTATAGCTCATGTAGTCGTTCCTCTGCTGCTCGGCGTTCTAATTCGGGTACTTTTCCTCTGGCTCCTCAGGTATTAATGTTTGTTGGTTTCTTTCTGTTGCAAAAGGGTTTGGTTGCAGTGTTTCCACTTTGTTGAACTTGCTTGTTCCGTCCAATTCAGGTTTGTTTATGTCGCTAATAAGTTTATGGTACCATTCTGATTGCTTTCCGTTTCTGGGCCATTTGTGTCTCCTTTCCATGTCTGTTCTTGTCAAGAGTTTCTTTCCACATCTTGCCGTTATTTGGTCTATGTAGTAGATGTTGTACTTCCTGAGATGGTCAGAGTACTTTTCAAATAGTGCCCATCCTAGTGTTTTCCACATTGTTGTGTTGCTTCCGTTGCCGTCTATTCTGCCAAAGATTTCTGTGGTTTGGTTTTCTTTGCACAGGAATTCCTGGGGTACTATTCTCAATCTTTGCTTGTACATTCTATTCATGAGGTTGGCAATGCTGTTTGTTCCTTTTACTGTTTTGGCTGGGTACGGTTCTAGTAGTGGGAAGTGCGGAAGGCCCAGTGCATCCTGAAGGTTAAGGGCGCGTATTCTCATGATTCTGCCAAGTAGCGAATCTTCATTCAGTGCAATCAGCAGGGTGTTGGTTTTATCAGATGTGTAGTGTCGGTTCCAGTTTTCAAGTCCATATATGCATGGGTTTTCAAGTAGTGATGTTGGGGTGCTTGCTGCGAAGCCTGCTTTGTGTTTGACTACTTGGACTGCTTTTGCATACCACTTGTCAATTTCTGTTCTGTAAGGGCAAGTGTTTTCCATATGTATTTGATCTTTGGTAATAAGACAGTGTTTACAATTGATATTGCTGTGACTGCTGTGATTTCTTTTCTGTTTAGAGTTTGGCATATGGTTTCTACTGTTGTGTTGATTATTTCTTTAGCATCCTTGCCAAGGTTGTCTGAGGAGAACCAGTTGCCTAATACTCTCTCTCCTTTTCCTTTTATGTTAATGTTGACCTTAGCTCCATCCCCCCAGGTTAGTTGTGTACGTGGATGGTCTGGATTCACTGCAATGACTGCCATTTTGCTAGTGTTGGACTGTATTGAGTTAATTTCTTGGAACTCGTAGATAATTTTTGCTTGTTTTTCACATTCCTCCCAGCTATTTGCAAAAGCCGCTGTGTCGTCAACGTAGGCTTCACAGGTAAGTCTTTCCTTGAGTTCATATTCCTCCATGTTCCCATCCTTCTTGATTCCTTTTTTGTGTGTCCCTTTTATTGTTATTCCTTCTGTATGTTTGTCCAGGGCACATAACAGCGAGTCCCAAAATATTCTCCACTCTAGAGGTGCCAGGATTGAACCCTGTTGTATCATTGTCCCTATTTTGATGCCATCTGTTGGTCCAAATGCTGTGAGGATTTTAGCAGTCATGAGTTTCTGTGTGTCCCACTTCCATGCAGAGTATTTATATGGTAGTTTGATTCGTTTGTGACTTCGCATGACAGCTGTTGGACCCACGCTGTCAAACGCTTTTTTAATGTCATTGAAGATCATGAATCCTTGCATCTTGTTTTCTTTGCAGTATTCAATGATGGCGTTTATCATCACTAGAGAAGTTTCTGTTGATTCTCCAGGTAGTGCACTGAAGTTTCTTCCTGATAAGATATGGGTGTTCTGGAGCATGATTTTTTTCAGTCTTGCATACCAGAGCGCTTCCATCAGTTTGTATGGGATCTCCAGTAGGGAGATGGGTCTTGTTTGTAGGAGGTCTCCTCCCCAGTCTGCTGATTTTGGGATTGGTTTGATGTATCCTTTGGTCCATTCTTCTGGGGTTATCATGTAGTCTTTACATAGTTGCATTAGTGTTCTGATGAATTCCCATAGGTATTCCTGTCCAAGTTGCAGTGCTTCTGCTTGAAGGCCGCTGGGGCCAGGTGCTTTGTTTCTTGCCATTTCTCTGATTCCTTCCGCAACATCTTCTATAGTCCAGTCCTTTTCAAGCTCGTCATATGTGTTGTTTGCAATTGTATCTTTTGGTTTATATTCTTCTGTAAATACTGAGTCTTCTGGTATTTCTTTGGTCTGGCGTTCTTTGAACACTTCACTCATCACCTTGTCAGTGCCAGCCTTCACTTCCTCAGCTTCAAATACCGTTCCAAACTCATTCTTATTACAGTCAATTATAACGTGTGGTGTCTCTCTTTCCAATATTTTGTTGAACATCTTTTTCCGTTGTGTTGTGAACTGTTCGTTTCTTTTGTCTATGCTTGCTTGGATATCATTCCAAGTTTGGGCCCCCTTTGCTTCTCTCCACAGTTTTGTGACTTCGTGTCTTTCCCTTCGTAGCCAGCTTATGAGTTGTTTTTTTGCCACTTCTGGTTTTTCATGTATGTTGTTGGAGTGTTCTGGTGTTTCAGTTGTCCATTTGTGTTCTAGTTTTATGCGAAGTGTTTCAATTGTCAGAACTGTCTCGTTTGTCACCTCTCCATTAGTTGCGCGGCTAGCCTCTACTATTGCACGTCCAATTGTTTTGTCAAATCTAGCCCACTCTGCAGCTAGTCTTTCCTCCTCTGTTCGTTTGTTTGTTCCCATTATTTTGGTTGGTAGTGTTGTCATAAGGATATCGGTTATTTTGTGTTCAAGTTCCGTGGCGTATTTACTTGTGACTTCTCGAACGTAGTTTCTTTCCCTTAGGTCACATAGCTTGTCTTTACTGCTAGGTGGTGTGCATTTGATGTTGTTTGCGTTTGTGATGTGTGCCGCCATTCTGTCTGGACAGCCCGCAATCATTTGGAGATGTTTGGTTTCTTTAACCAAGTTTTTTAGCATTTCTTTGGTTGCCTCTTCACATTGTTGGGTCACATTTTCCTTTTCTTCGGTTGTTGCTGCCCTGAAGTCCACCACTCTCCTCATTATGGTGTAAGGTTTGGGTGCTTTTTGAAACCATCCAGTAAGGTCAAATGATGCAACCACTGGTACATGATCTGATTCTCTTAATGCAAACATCTCTGTGAGGATTTCGCAGTGAGCGGTTCTTTCTGCCAGGGTTGTTGATGTGTATATTGCGTCGATTCTTGACTTCGAGCTTCCGTCTGCACTTTCTCTTGAGTATTTGATAGTTTCTGGGTTGTATCGGCGATAGGTGTCTGCCATATTGCTGTCTTTCATTGTTGCCAGGATTCCTTGTTGCGGTTCTTGCAGTTGTACCGGGAAACGGTCAAGTAGTCTGTCTGCTGTTGTGTTCCAATCTCCCAGGAATATACTTTCTCGCCCTTTTGCTTGATCCTCTTGTATGTATTCTTTGACTTTATTTGTGAGGTTTTGGTGTTCTGGGTGGTTTGTGGTGTTTGGCCAGTATATGTTTGTTATTCTTATCTCTCCGCCTTTTACTTGAAGTATTACAGAGATAAGCCTTGTCCCCTGTCGTTCTACTGCTCTTGCATGTTTTGCAAAGTCTGACCTTATTATCATTCCCACTCCTGCTGATCGGCCATTTGCACTTGTGAATCTGGCGTAGTCATAGTTGTGTTCTGTGTCTTTACATGTGCCATTTTCGTCGTTCTTTGTTCGACCTTTCCAGAGTTTTACTGCTTCAGTCTCTTCAACCTTGGTTTCTTGGATTCCTAGTATGTGTATCCCGTATGTTGTGAGTGTGTTTTGGATTGTTTCTATCTTGAGCGAGGCCGTGTTGTATGTGCCAACACATAGTTCCACTCGGTTTGCGGCAGTTCTTAGTTTCCTTTGTTCAAAGATGCTTCCTGTTGCATCTGTCTTCTGTGGTTTTTGTGTATCCTGTTTGTTTTCATTGTTGTCTTCGGTCTGGTTCCTTTTTCTGCCGCAGATTTGGTTGTTAGTACTATTATCAATGTCACTGTCCTTGTTGATTTTTGTGGTGTTCATGCTTCTTGTCAATTCTCTGATGTTTAGCCTTTTCTTTTCTTCAGCCTCCTTTTCCGTTGTGGTGTTTTGGTCTTCCTGTCGTGTGTATTTCCCTTTTTGGTTCCTTGTTGGTTTCTTAAGAGGTACTTCTTCATCTACGTCGTCATCTGTGTCCCCTGCATTGTCTTCCTTGTCTTTTCTTCTTTTATATTCCTCTTCTTTGTTGTTGTTGAGGATCCTCTTTCTTTTTTTGGTTGATTCCTCCTTACTTTTTTCCTCCTCTTTTGCAAAGTTTTCTTTGTTCTTTTCTAGCATTTCCTCTCTTGTTATAGTTTGGAATAGGTTGTTAATAAATATTTGGTTTTTATTTGAATATGTTGTTTCCATTTCACTCCCACTCTCCCTTCTTCCAGTTTTTGGTGTATCACACATGCTTCGCAGGGGGGGTCTTGGTTTGGTTACTGGGGCCCTCAGCGTTCTCGTCCATGGACAATTTGGTTGGAGTGTTGAGTAGCTCGTCGTCGGCGTCATCGAGGATTTCCTCATCTTGGTTGTTACAGTTGTCGGGGGATGAGACGACAATGGGTTCCTGGTTGGCACGGTTGGGTTGGTCGGAGCGGCTGGCAGTCTTCTTGTGAGGGCGGCTTTCCATGTCGTCTTGGCTCTGGTATCCATTGCTACAGTTGCGCTTGTTGTTGGAGGCCATTGTTTCCACGCGGTAGTCAAGGTGCTGGATTCTGGACTCCATGTGGGTGATCTTGGAGCTGAGGGTGTTGGTTAGGTTTCCCAGTGCAGTGGCTTGGGTTGACAGGGTCTCCAGTGGTTGCAATCTGGCAAGGATAGTCTGGAGCATGGCCTCCATGTTGTTGTTTGTATTGGTTGGAGTCTTGGCTGCCTGTGGTTGGGTGTTGTTACTTGAAGCCCGGTGGCGGGGTTGGTATTTGGCAATGGTCATGGCGCCTGGGGCTGTGTTGGTTGTTGGGGGGTTGTGGTAGTTGTTAGTTGGTTGGAACCTTGGGAGTGAGCCAATGTCCCAAAGTCTCTGATACTCCCTCAGTTCTGGCACCCGTCCCTTCAGTCCCCTCATATTTAGGACATCGTACTCATTCCTGTTTTTGATCCATGTCCCCAAAGTCTTTCCTTCGTCAGCTGCAATTTTGAAGAAGGCCAACTCCACTTCTTTTTTGCTGAGGTTGTTGAAGTGTATCCCTTGTGCCCGGTGGCAGAGCCCTTCCACTCGTTCCTGGAACAGATCACAATCCTCTGTTTCATGGTGTTGCCCACATTCACTACAGTCCTTGTGTTCCTCGTACACTCCGTTGACAACAAATCCCACTGCTCGATGCTGTTGAGGGCCCTTGTTTGTAGTTTGGCTGGTGACACCATTCATGGCCTTGGCCTGCAGAGCAGAGCGGTGGAGTAGAAGAACACGGTCGTTGCTGATGAATATGCTGTCGACGCCGCACTTGGTGGTTGGCATGAAGTCTTCTGCACGAATGGGATGCTTTTCTGGTCTGAACCACGTTCCACGGATCTTGAGGTCTTCTTTAGAGGTGGAGAGGTCTGTGGCTGGGTTACGTAGCTGTATGTTGATGTTTGGGAGGTTGGGGATGTAGCAGTACATGGGGTCGTCCAGGAGGCGTCTGAATTGGGCCTCACTGTTGCAGATGATGTAGCCGGTGGGAGTTTTGGCTTTGGAGTAGATGTGGACGTCCTCGACTTCCTCCTTGAGCACGTTGTAGATGAAGTCGCTGATTTCGTCTTCGATGGTGGTTCGGTGATAGTTGCTGAGGTCAAGGTGGGTGAGGCCGAGTGCGACAATGGTGAATGGGTTGGTTGGGCGGGTTCGTTGTGCAAAGGGGAGTGAGTAGATGATCTGTTGGTTGGTTAGTTTCCCAGTTTGTGTTGTTTGTTTGGAGTGCACTTGTCTTACCCTCTTGGCGTCGTCCTTGTTGCACAGCAGTGTCGTGTACTCGCGGTGGGGTGTCACAGTTGCATGGGCACCAGCGTCGACTAATGCAGCTTGGATCCTGGCAGACGACTTGGACAGGCTGTTTGTGTCGCCAAACGTGTAGTCGCATAGGTCTGCGTGGTAGATGTCAATGGTATATTGGTTGGTCATCGTGGTTGTCTGGTTGAGTGGTGGGAGAGGGCATTTTGGTGCTTGCTTTTGTGTCCCTTTCTCTTTCCACCCCTTGTTGCGTATTTCCCGCCCTTTGCGCAGTTCCCACAGACTGCGCATTTTGGTTTTGCGCTTTTGGTTTGTTATTGTTCTACTTTGTTCTTTATTTGTTTTTTGTCTGTCACTTCCTTTCGTTTCATTCTTTCTTTCCCTCTCGTCCTTCTTTGTGTCTTATTGTTTTGTTTGTTCTTTTTTGTTTCTACAGTGTTTGGTATGGAAGTTGAAAAGTGTTTATTGTGATGTTGAGTTGTAGGTGTTAATAAACGTCGGGTGTTGCCTCGTCTGTATTGACTGTCATCCTGATGTTGGCTGTTTCGCCTTTTGCTGCGTGGTGTTGTCCCTTCCGCGTTGGTTGGCGCCAGCATTGAGTTCCTGTCGTGTTGGTAGGTTGTGTATGGCTGTTGCGCCTCCTTCGACGGTCCCTCACTTTCCTTCCAGTGCGTTTTGTGTAGCTGTTGTGCCTGTTGTCGTTTCGCGTTGTGGAGGGGTAGGTGTGTTATTCCATTTCTTGTGTCTGGTATTGCTGGTAGGTCTGTTTCGACCGTTCCGTTTCGTTTTGTTGTGGTTATGTTCCTAGGCTGTTGTTGTTGAGGTGATGGGTTGTTAGTATTTGTGTTGGGTTGTTGGGGTTGGTTTGTTTGGGGGTTGGTGACGCGCGTCTCCTCGCTTCGTGTCTCCTCGGGGCTCCTGTTTCGGGCTTCGCTGTTCCGCAGTCAACTACTCGACTTTCCCGCTGTTTCGCGGCTGTTTCGCTCCGTTGGCGTTGTTGTTTCAACCCCAGTGCGACTCCTCTTCCTTCGCTCCCTGTCCCCAAAACTTCCTCAGCCTCCGCACGTCTCCGCTCTGTGATCCAAGCGACCAACACGGCAGACACGCGGAGGTGGGACTGCGTCTTTTCGTGCATTGTGTCGTTGTTTGTTGCGGTTTCTGTCTCCGAGAAAGTTTTTGCGAAAATTGCGGAAACAATGTACTGGCTTTTGGAGTAAGAAAAAGAGCAAGGATAGAAGAAAGAAGAATTATCACAATCTTAATCACAATGCATCTTAAATAACTTGAGGTGGGGAAGGGCTATTCACTCTCAGATGCAAATCTGCATTACTTTCTTGACTTTCTTTCTTTGAAATAAAATATACTTCTTTATTTTTCGTTATGAACTTGCTGACAAATAGAAAACCGTATATTGGCAGGATTGGCGGATGAAATCCGGCCGAAACTCTATTCCTTCCGGATGTCGGCGGCCGGCGATTGTTAGGATTGGAGGAAGAAATCCGGCCGATTCACTCTATTGCTTTCCTTCCAGATGTGAACGGGCGGCAATTGAAGCAATTTATCTCTGCGAAATCCGGCAGGATTTATACGGTCGGATATCTTTGCAGATAAATCGACAGGAAAGCCGAAAGGATCGGCTTTCCGGCCAGTTGCGTTGCCGAAATCTGGTTGCTTTGATCATCGGACGGATATCAGCCGAATAACATTCTAGCAGTGTATGTGGGCTCCTTGGAACGGCCATCTATTTGATAAAAAGGTTAATGCCAACCAAGCATGGCATAAAGTGAGCAATAAAATAATAGAATAAACAACGGCACTAAGGTCTGTCTTAACTATAAAGATTGTCCTGAATTCCCTGGTCAATACAACATCACTCCTCCTCCCCCCCTCTAACACATTGCTGGAGCCTGTGGCTGTCAGCGGTCACGCAGTGACTGCTTGGGCTTAACTTAACAATGCGATCTTGTAGAGATAGAATAAAGTATATACCGTTAGACACACGCGTTTACACAACCAAACGGCACTGGATACGTACCAATTGGAGATTGGATGGACTAGGGTTATATGTTTGGAAGAGATTGGTGACACGTTGGTTGCGGTCCATTCGGGTTGCTAACCCTTACTCATCCCATACCTCTCGGAAGGATTCAGGGTTAAGATTTTCTCTTTTGGAAATCGTGCATCGCAACCACACTGGGCACCGCTGACAGTGGCACCACGCTTTGTGCATTTGGTAGGTTTTACGTTGGTGTTGATGTGATTGTGGTAGGCTCTCACGAACTTGACGTCTTGGAAGTCTGTATAAGGTACCCATGATTGTGCATGATTGTGGAGCTTTCTTGTCCTTCCATTGTACTAAGTAAGACTTGGATCTGTCTATCTCGTCTCGGTGGTCCATAATTTTCTTAACTTCCGCTGTGGGGTTGAATTCGACTTTGGCTGAGTGAGCTTGAGCTGTTATGGTGAGTGGCGTCTTGACAGCAGCAATCTGCCTGCATCCAGCAGCTGGTAGGATCCGCCCTTGGTGGCATGTACTACACGATATGGTCCTTCATATCGGGGTTCCA